>JAXCHO010000974.1:0-25692 GCA_036630365.1 Acanthiza pusilla
TATGCCTTCCCTTGGCATCCGTATACTCCTCTTGCATTGGACCTGAGTGCTGCTGCCTTGATTCCTGTCACAATTATGACAAGGACTACTAAAATTCTCACTTTACACATTATGTTCATAACACCTACAAGTCCACTAATCACTTTCTTGGGTCAGCTTCAGCTTCAGTTCATCTTCACCCGCTGTTACTCTCCAAATTCTGTCAAAGCGCCTTCTTCACTCGGGAATGGTGAATCCAGGCTTTCTGTTCCTTGACCTTGATCGCAGCGAAGGTCATGAGGAGCACTTGCAACGGTCCCTCCACTGCGCTTCTAGGGTCTTCCCTGCAAAAGACTTAACATACACATAATCTCCACGTTGTACATCATGTACTGGCCCATCTAGTTCCCGGCTTTCTTCCTTTCTTCCTTTCTTTCTTTCTTCCTTTCTTTCTTTCTTTCTTTCTTTCTTTCTTTCTTTCTTTCTTTCTTTCTCTTTTCTTTCTTTCTTTCTTTCTTTCTTTCTTTCTTTCTTTCTTTCTTTCTTTCTTTCTTCTTCTTTCTTTCTTTCTTTCTTCTTTCTTTCTTTCTTTCTCTTCCTTCCTTCCTTCCTTCCTTCCTTCCGCAGCATTCCTTCCTTCCTTCCTTCCTTCCTTCCTTCCTTCCTTCCTTCCTTCCTTCCTTCCTTCCTTCCTTCCTTCCTTCCTTTCTTCCTTCCTTCCTTCCTTTCTTCCTTTCTTCCTTTCTTTCTTCCTTCCTTCCTTCCTTCCTTTCTTCCTTTCTTCCTTTCTTTCTTCCTTTCTTCCTTTCTTTCTTCCTTCCTTCCTTTCTTCCTTCCTTACTTTCTTCCTTTCTTTCTTTCTTTCCTTTCTTTCTTTCTTCCTTTCTTTCATTCTTCCTTCCTTCTTCCTTCCTTCCTTTCTTCCTTCCTTTCTTCCTTCCTTTCTTCCTTCCTTCCTTCCTTCCTTCCTTCCTTCCTTCCTTCCTTCCTTCCTTCCTTCCTTCCTTCCTTCCTTCCTTCCTTCCTTCCTTCCTTCCTTCCTTCCCTTCCTTCCTTCCTTCCTTCCTTCCTTTCTTCCTTCCTTCCTTCCTTCCTTCCTTCCTTTCGCACCCTTCCTTCTCCAATACCTACTTACCTGTGCCGGCCGGGGGTGCTCTCCGCCCCACTCCAATTTTGGAGGGCCGGCTCCGCCTCCGTCCCCCCCCCATTGGGAGCCATGCCGCCGCGGGTACCCGAGAGCGGCAGCGGCGACAAGCGCCGTACCACTCCCACCCAAGCAGCCACCCCCACACCCCAATCCCGGCGCCCCAGGCTCGCGGCGCTGAGGGCCAGGGCCGCTCCCGGGGCTCCAGCGCTGCGGGGCCGAGCCCGCCGAGCTCCGCTGCTCTCCGCCCGCCTCGCTGCTCTCCACCCACCGCCGCTCTCCGCCTGCCGCCCACTCCGCACTCACCCCACCGCCCCGCGCCTCCCTTTATATAGGCGCCATGAGCCACGCCCCCTCAGCCACAGCCAATGGCAGTCGAGTGACACCACAATGCAGGCGCCCAAGCCAACCTTCCAAGCCATTGTGACGAATCGCTGACAGAGGGGGCGGGGTCAGAACGTGACCGAGCCATCTGATTGGTCGAGAGGCGGAGGGTTCGATGATGGGCGGGGACTGCGCGTGCCTCGGGCGCGGGGCGGGGCCGCAGGGGGCGGGGCCGCAGGGGGTGTCATTCTCACCTGTGGACCCTTCCTTCAAAGAGCAGACAAAATATCTTCTTGGCTGGAAACAGACAATCAAAAAGAGACATTGAGAAGAAATTGCTTTGACTTTTCATCCCCTTGCTATCCCATTGTATAAAAAGGATAACATTATTCAGGAAAATGCAAATAATAAACATCAGAGCTCAGACATAGCCTGTGGTACTCAGGCGCCTCGTTATTCCATTTTGAAGTCAATGCCAATTAACTGTCTACATTTGCTTTGGGTTCTTGAGCTCCAGCTCTGTTTTTCTTCAATTCCAATTTTCATGGTACTTAGAAAAACGCGTATTATCCTGACTTCTACTGAAACTGCTCAGCTCAGAATTAGGATCTGGCATGTACTGCTAGCTGACATCTCATGAGAACTCACTCGGCTGTGGGGCTCCCTTTGCCCTTAGCTTTCGGGGGGCAGGACATTCTCCATCCTCCTCTCTTTTGGGGTGGCCAGTGGCTTCTCCATCCTCCTCTTGCCTTTGTGCTTGCCAGGAGCTCTTCATCCTCCTCTCCCCTATGCAGACACCTTAGGGCTCTCCATTACCCTTGCCCCTGTGGGGCTCAGGGGACCTCTGTCCTCTCTCCCTTTTTGGGAGGCCGGGGCTCTCTGTCCTCCTCTCCCACGGCAAGGACCAGGGTTTTGCAATTTGTTTGCATTTTTGTCACAAGTGACTCCTTGGGAGAGCAAATATCAGTCAAAGCATTTTAGGTGTTGTTAGGTTGAATTTCTGCCCATTTTATTTTGTCTGCACCCCAGCGGGTGCTCGAGGGGTCTCCGTCCCTCTCGCCCCGGGGATGCTTGGGAAGGGCTTGGGGGGGATGTCCCTTCCCTCTCACACCACACCATGATGATCGTCAGCTTCTCCACTCTCCTCACCTTTGCCGGCCAAAGGGGGTCTCCGTCCCTCTCCAATTGGGGGGGCCAGCCCGGGCTCCATCCCCCTCCTATGTAGGGACAGAGCGCAGCACACCCCTCACAGAACACCTTTCCTTCTATGCCAGCTTTTCCTTCATCGGTTCCACGGAGTCTGTTGCTGTGCAACACTTTCCCCCTGCCGGTCCCCGGGCCATTCATGCTCCTTAACCATCTCACTTTGCCTGTTTCTCTGAGTGCATCATTAAAATGCTGATATAGATCTAATATCCATATCCACCGAGACGGACAAAGACTCTCTAACTTGTTACGGTTGGAAAGTGTATATTTATTTCAGCGCCGGAGAGCTCCAGGGATAGCTCCCAAACATACAGCTCCAAAGTAACAATGCAACACAGAACTTACTTATCTACAACAAAATGCATATTTAAAATACAGATACATATACATAGCATAAGCGCCTCCCATTCCCCGCTTTGCATGGAAATTAGCAAAAAGTCATTATGCATGCGCAGTTCCTGCAATGGAATTGGGTCGGTGGTCTTTATTTGAGTCTGAGGGCTGCTTTTGAAGAACTAATATGAGTCTTCCTCGGTGTGACCTTCTTACTTCATTGCTTTTTGACAATACATTTGACCCTGGAAAACTCCCAATGCTCTCTTCTATTGCTTCTGAGTAGGTTGCATCTGGGCAAGATTGCGAACTGTCTAGGCTCTCCTATGAACCTCTGTTCTTAGGATTATTACTTGTCTATTCTAGTTGATTTTAACAGAACTAACTTTTATCTAAAATCTCTACATTTCAGTGCCTAAAGAAAACCCTATGTTTCATTCCCCACTTCTCTTTTGCCATGAGTAAATTCTTTTACTCCATTTGGAGACTCCTCCTCATCTATCCATGCTGTATGGCTATCGTCCCTTAAGACTAGGCCATACGCTTTGGAGAGTGATGTTAAAGCGGCCATTTTTCGCAAAATCCTCCAATTCCAAACAAGCATCACAACGGATAGGGTGAAACTAATACCTGCTAAAGAAAATAATACAACAATAGGATGAATCAAGGCATTTAGTACACCAGTTGCTGTTGGACACCATCCAAAGAGCACATCCCACCAATGATGAGACAAGTGTCCTTCAAATTGCTTGAAAACAGTTTGAATTGTTTCCACTTCATGCTGTATGGTAATTAGAGTCTTTTTCCCTGCATCTCTAATTTCTTTCAAAATTCCTTGTAATTCGGGGTGTTTTCGCAGTTGGCTGACTAGTGTCAAGCTCATTCCTATGGGCACTGGCAAGATTTCCTGCACGGTAGTCAGGCTCGCCTTTACATACTGCTGTGATATTACAGGTGCCTGATAGGAAAAGTCACATCCTTCAACTTTTGTGGAGTTGCAAATGCATAAATTGAATTGAGTCTCATTTACAACCAGCTTGTCTACCATTATGGTGGGACATGCTGTCCTGAGACAGACACAACCTTGTCCAGCACACACCAGCCGAGTCGTTTGCTTGACCGAACGCACTTCAAAGTGACAAATGCTTTGATCTGGATCTAAGCAAGTATCTTTGTCTTCTTCTGGGATTCCTTCACAGATGTATCCTAACTGCTCTTTCATTGAGCAAGACTCTAGGTTGATGCTTTGCCATTGTCCTTTATTCTCTTGTGCCCATGTTCTATGTTTAGAGGGGTATAGTACAGTTCCTTGATGATTTAATCCTAGAGGAATTATTGGATAGATCAGGCTAACTGACGCATTATGAATAGTCAGGACAAAGGCTGTGACTATATTTGTCACGGGCTCATATGTAAAATTGACTAAAACCCACCAAGACTGAAGTTCTTTTTCAATTTCAGAGGCATTGTCCCAAACAATTTTATCCATTTCAACGGGGAAGATCCCTACTTCACCTTCTCCCATAACTGAAGCAGCTACAGATTACACCCATAGTTGTGCTCGAGCGCAGCCAAGGGCTAAGGAAATATTTTTGCTGGCTACACCGAGAGCATTGATCATTACTTCATGGTCGAGTTCTTCCGTGCTCTCCCACTCTGGCAATACTTTGGACAATTTCCAATGATCATTACCTAAAGCCAGCAAGGAAGATTGCAATGGCTGCTGTAATTTAACTAAGTCACTCCCCACTGTGGCCAATTTGTTCATTAATACTTCTGAATCAATTGCATTTACGACTCCCAATCCTGTCCCCAACACTCCTGTAAGGTCCCTTTTAGTTTTGAAGTTATAAGGTATACGGTGTCAGAGCCAATTGCTCCAGTCTGTAGAGGGATTTTTGAGAAAGGGGGCACACTCTGGCCCCATGGCAGATACCTTTACTTGCATCCCCATTCTACTCTTTCTAAGGACCATTCCAGGTTAGTTTACAGCTTTTGAAGTCCAGTTTTCTTCATAGCATATGGCCCAATTTTCAGAACTCTGGCAACTAGGGACTGCCTCTTTTTGGATGCCTGAATCGTGCTCTTGACTTTTCTTGCTGCTGCTCTGCTTACTTCACCTTGATTTTTATCGGGCTCTGTAAAAATTTGGGTGAGCTTAAAGTCAATGAAATATGCTCTTTTTGCACACCCCTCTATTTTAAATCTGAACTCAGGGCACGTACTCAAGCATTTGTCACAACATTCAGGGCCAAGTCAGATGACTTCCATGGCTGTTTGAGAAGTCTCACAGAACCCATCCTGCACAAAAGCATATTCACAACCTAGAATATTTTACCCTTCTCATACACGTGCATTTGTAACTCTGAGCATCTTGTTCACAGCCTTTCGGGAGTGTGGATCATATGCCTTCCCTTGGCATCCGTATACTCCTCTTGCATTGGACCTGAGTGCTGCTGCCTTGATTCCTGTCACAATTATGACAAGGACTACTAAAATTCTCACTTTACACATTATGTTCATAACACCTACAAGTCCACTAATCACTTTCTTGGGTCAGCTTCAGCTTCAGTTCATCTTCACCCGCTGTTACTCTCCAAATTCTGTCAAGCGCCTTCTTCACTCGGGAATGGTGAATCCAGGCTTTCTGTTCCTTGACCTTGATCGCAGCGAAGGTCATGAGGAGCACTTGCAACGGTCCCTCCACTGCGCTTCTAGGGTCTTCCCTGCAAAAGACTTAACATACACATAATCTCCACGTTGTACATCATGTACTGGCCCATCTAGTTCCCGGCTTTCTTTCTTTCTTTCTTTCTTTCTTTCTTTCTTTCTTTCTTTCTTTCTTTCTTTCCTTCCATCCTTCCTTCCTTCCTTCCGCAGCATTCCTTCCTTCCTTCCTTCCTTCCTTCCTTCCTTCCTTCCTTCCTTCCTTCCTTCCTTCCTTCCTTCCTTCCTTCCTTTCTTTCTTCCTTTCTTCCTTTCTTTCTTCCTTCCTTCCTTTCTTCCTTCCTTTCTTTCTTCCTTTCTTTCTTTCTTCCTTTCTTTCTTTCTTCCTTTCTTTCTTTCTTCCTTTCTTTCTTCCTTTCTTTCATTCTTCCTTCCTTCCTTCCTTCCTTCCTTCCTTCCTTCCTTCCTTTCTTCCTTCCTTCCTTTCTTCCTTCCTTTCTTCCTTCCTTTCTTCCTTCCTTTCTTCCTTCCTTCCTTCCTTCCTTCCTTCCTTCCTTCCTTTCTTCCTTCCTTCCTTCCTTCCTTCCTTCCTTCCTTCCTTCCTTCCTTCCTTCCTTCCTTCCTTCCTTTCGCACCCTTCCTTCTCCAATACCTACTTACCTGTGCCGGGCCGGGGGTGCTCTCCGCCCCACTCCAATTTTGGAGGGCCGGCTCCGCCTCCGTCCCCCCCCCATTGGGAGCCATGCCGCCGCGGGTACCCGAGAGCGGCAGCGGCGACAAGCGCCGCACCACTCCCACCCAAGCAGCCACCCCCACACCCCAATCCCGGCGCCCCAGGCTCGCGGCGCTGAGGGCCAGGGCCGCTCCCGGGGCTCCAGCGCTGCGGGGCCGAGCCCGCCGAGCTCCGCTGCTCTCCGCCCGCTCCGCTGCTCTCCACCACCGCCGCTCTCCGCCTGCCGCCCACTCCGCACTCACCCCACCGCCCCGCGCCTCCCTTTATATAGGCGCCATGAGCCACGCCCCCTCAGCCACAGCCAATGGCAGTCGAGTGACACCACAATGCAGGCGCCCAAGCCAACCTTCCAAGCCATTGTGACGAATCGCTGACAGAGGGGGCGGGGTCAGAACGTGACCGAGCCATCTGATTGGTCGAGAGGCGGAGGGTTCGATGATGGGCGGGGACTGCGCGTGCCTCGGGCGCGGGGCGGGGCCGCAGGGGGCGGGGCCGCAGGGGGTGTCATTCTCACCTGTGGACCCTTCCTTCAAAGAGCAGACAAAATATCTTCTTGGCTGGAAACAGACAATCAAAAAGAGACATTGAGAAGAAATTGCTTTGACTTTTCATCCCCTTGCTATCCCATTGTATAAAAAGGATAACATTATTCAGGAAATGCAAATAATAAACATCAGAGCTCAGACATAGGCCTGTGGTACTCAGGCGCCTCGTTATTCCATTTTGAAGTCAATGCCAATTAACTGTCTACATTTGCTTTGGGTTCTTGAGCTCCAGCTCTGTTTTTCTTCAATTCCAATTTTCATGGTACTTAGAAAAACGCGTATTATCCTGACTTCTACTGAAACTGCTCAGCTCAGAATTAGGATCTGGCATGTACTGCTAGCTGACATCTCATGAGAACTCACTCGGCTGTGGGGCTCCCTTTGCCCTTAGCTTTCGGGGGGCAGGACATTCTCCATCCTCCTCTCTTTTGGGGTGGCCAGTGGCTTCTCCATCCTCATCTTGCCTTTGTGCTTGCCAGGAGCTCTTCATCCTCCTCTCCCCTATGCAGACACCTTAGGGCTCTCCATTACCCTTGCCCCTGTGGGGCTCAGGGGACCTCTGTCCTCTCTCCCTTTTTGGGAGGCCGGGGCTCTCTGTCCTCCTCTCCCACGGCAAGGACCAGGGTTTTGCAATTTGTTTGCATTTTTGTCACAAGTGACTCCTTGGGAGAGCAAATATCAGTCAAAGCATTTTAGGTGTTGTTAGGTTGAATTTCTGCCCATTTTATTTTGTCTGCACCCCAGCGGGTGCTCGAGGGGTCTCCGTCCCTCTCGCCCCGGGGATGCTTGGGAAGGGCTTGGGGGGGATGTCCCCTTCCCTCTCACACCACACCATGATGATCGTCAGCTTCTCCACTCTCCTCACCTTTGCCGGGCCAAAGGGGGTCTCCGTCCCTCTCCAATTGGGGGGGCCAGCCCGGGCTCCATCCCCCTCCTATGTAGGGACAGAGCGCAGCACACCCCTCACAGAACACCTTTCCTTCTATGCCAGCTTTTCCTTCATCGGTTCCACGGAGTCTGTTGCTGTGCAACACTTTCCCCCTGCCGGTCCCCGGGCCATTCATGCTCCTTAACCATCTCCACTTTGCCTGTTTCTCTGAGTGCATCATTAAAATGCTGATCTAGATCTAATATCCATATCCACCGAGACGGACAAAGACTCTCTAACTTGTTACGGTTGGAAAGTGTATATTTATTTCAGCGCCGGAGAGCTCCAGGGATAGCTCCCAAACGTACAGCTCCAAAGTAACAATGCAACACAGAACTTACTTATCTACAACAAAAATGCATATTTAAAATACAGATACATATACATAGCATAAGCGCCTCCCATTCCCCGCTTTGCATGGAAATTAGCAAAAAGTCATTATGCATGCGCAGTTCCTGCAATGGAATTGGGTCGGTGGTCTTTATTTGAGTCTGAGGGCTGCTTTTGAAGAACTAATATGAGTCTTCCTCGGTGTGACCTTCTTACTTCATTGCTTTTTGACAATACATTTGACCCTGGAAAACTCCCAATGCTCTCTTCTATTGCTTCTGAGTAGGTTGCATCTGGGCAAGATTGCGAACTGTCTAGGCTCTCCTATGAACCTCTGTTCTTAGGATTATTACTTGTCTATTCTAGTTGATTTTAACAGAACTAACTTTTATCTAAAATCTCTACATTTCAGTGCCTAAAAGAAAACCATATGTTTCATTCCCCACTTCTCTTTTGCCATGAGTAAATTCTTTTACTCCATTTGGAGACTCCTCCTCATCTATCCATGCTGTATGGCTATCGTCCCTTAAGACTAGGCCATACGCTTTGGAGAGCGATGTTAAAGCGGCCATTTTTCGCAAAATCCTCCAATTCCAAACAAGCATCACAACGGATAGGGTGAAACTAATACCTGCTAAAGAAAATAATACAACAATAGGATGAATCAAGGCATTTAGTACACCAGTTGCTGTTGGACACCATCCAAAGAGCACATCCCACCAATGATGAGACAAGTGTCTTTCAAATTGCTTGAAAACAGTTTGAATTGTTTCCACTTCATGCTGTATGGTAATTAGAGTCTTTTTCCCTGCATCTCTAATTTCTTTCAAAATTCCTTGTAATTCGGGGTGTTTTCGCAGTTGGCTGACTAGTGTCAAGCTCATTCCTATGGGCACTGGCAAGATTTCCTGCACGGTAGTCAGGCTCGCCTTTACATACTGCTGTGATATTACAGGTGCCTGATAGGAAAAGTCACATCCTTCAACTTTTGTGGAGTTGCAAATGCATAAATTGAATTGAGTCTCATTTACAACCAGCTTGTCTACCATTATGGTGGGACATGCTGTCCTGAGACAGACACAACCTTGTCCAGCACACACCAGCCGAGTCGTTTGCTTGACCGAACGCACTTCAAAGTGACAAATGCTTTGATCTGGATCTAAGCAAGTATCTTTGTCTTCTTCTGGGATTCCTTCACAGATGTATCCTAACTGCTCTTTCATTGAGCAAGACTCTAGGTTGATGCTTTGCCATTGTCCTTTATTCTCTTGTGCCCATGTTCTATGTTTAGAGGGCTATAGTACAGTTCCTTGATGATTTAATCCTAGAGGAATTATTGGATAGATCAGGCTAACTGACGCATTATGAATAGTCAGGACAAAGGCTGTGACTATATTTGTCACGGGCTCATATGTAAAATTGACTAAAACCCACCAAGACTGAAGTTCTTTTTCAATTTCAGAGGCATTGTCCCAAACAATTTTATCCATTTCAACGGGGAAGATCCCTACTTCACCTTCTCCCATAACTGAAGCAGCTACAGATTACACCCATAGTTGTGCTCGAGCGCAGCCAAGGGCTAAGGAAATATTTTTGCTGGCTACACCGAGAGCATTGATCATTACTTCATGGTCGAGTTCTTCCGTGCTCTCCCACTCTGGCAATACTTTGGACAATTTCCAATGATCATTACCTAAAGCCAGCAAGGAAGATTGCAATGGCTGCTGTAATTTAACTAAGTCACTCCCCACTGTGGCCAATTTGTTCATTAATACTTCTGAATCAATTGCATTTACGACTCCCAATCCTGTCCCCAACACTCCTGTAAGGTCCCTTTTAGTTTTGAAGTTATAAGGTATACGGTGTCAGAGCCAATTGCTCCAGTCTGTAGAGGGATTTTTGAGAAAGGGGGCACACTCTGGCCCCATGGCAGATACCTTTACTTGCATCCCCATTCTACTCTTTCTAAGGACCATTCCAGGTTAGTTTACAGCTTTTGAAGTCCAGTTTTCTTCATAGCATATGGCCCAATTTTCAGAACTCTGGCAACTAGGGACTGCCTCTTTTTGGATGCCTGAATCGTGCTCTTGACTTTTCTTGCTGCTGCTCTGCTTACTTCACCTTGATTTTTATCGGGCTCTGTAAAAATTTGGGTGAGCTTAAAGTCAATGAAATATGCTCTTTTTGCACACCCCTCTATTTTAAATCTGAACTCAGGGCACGTACTCAAGCATTTGTCACAACATTCAGGGCCAAGTCAGATGACTTCCATGGGTGTTTGAGAAGTCTCACAGAACCCATCCTGCACAAAAGCATATTCACAACCTAGAATATTTTACCCTTCTCATACACGTGCATTTGTAACTCTGAGCATCTTGTTCACAGCCTTTCGGGAGTGTGGATCATATGCCTTCCCTTGGCATCCGTATACTCCTCTTGCATTGGACCTGAGTGCTGCTGCCTTGATTCCTGTCACAATTATGACAAGGACTACTAAAATTCTCACTTTACACATTATGTTCATAACACCTACAAGTCCACTAATCACTTTCTTGGGTCAGCTTCAGCTTCAGTTCATCTTCACCCGCTGTTACTCTCCAAATTCTGTCAAGCGCCTTCTTCACTCGGGAATGGTGAATCCAGGCTTTCTGTTCCTTGACCTTGATCGCAGCGAAGGTCATGAGGAGCACTTGCAACGGTCCCTCCACTGCGCTTCTAGGGTCTTCCCTGCAAAAGACTTAACATACACATAATCTCCACGTTGTACATCATGTACTGGCCCATCTAGTTCCCGGCTTTCTTCCTTTCTTTCTTTCTTTCTTTCTTTCTTTCTTTCTTTCATTCCTTCCTTCCTTCCTTCCTTCCTTCCTTCCTTCCTTCCTTCCTTCCTTCCTTCCTTCCTTTCTTCCTTTCTTTCTTCCTTCCTTCCTTTCTTCCTTCCTTTCTTTCTTTCTTTCTTTCTTTCTTTCTTTCTTTCTTTCTTTCTTTCTTTCCTTCTTTCTTTCTTTCTTTCTTTCTTTCTTTCATTCTTTCATTCTTTCTTTCTCTTCCTTCCTTCCTTCCTTCCTTCCTTCCTTCCTTCCTTCCTTCCTTCCTTCCTTCCTTCCTTCCTTCCTTCCTTCCTTCCTTCCGCACCATTCCTTCCTTCCTTCCTTCCTTCCTTCCTTCCTTCCTTCCTTCCTTCCTTCCTTCCGCACCATTCCTTCCTTCCTTCCTTCCTTCCTTTCTTCCTTCCTTCCTTTCTTCCTTTCTTCCTTTCTTTCTTCCTTCCTTCCTTCCTTTCTTCCTTCCTTCCTTTCTTCCTTCCTTTCTTTCTTCCTTTCTTTCTTTCTTCCTTTCTTTCTTTCTTCCTTTCTTTCTTTCTTCCTTTCCTTCTTCCTTTCTTTCATTCTTCCTTCCTTCCTTCCTTCCTTCCTTTCTTCCTTTCTTCCTTTCTTCCTTCCTTTCTTCCTTCCTTTCTTCCTTCCTTTCTTCCTTCCTTTCTTCCTTCCTTCCTTCCTTCCTTCCTTCCTTCCTTCCTTCCTTCCTTCCTTCCTTCCTTCCTTTCTTCCTTCCTTCCTTCCTTCCTTCCTTCCTTCCTTCCTTCCTTCCTTCCTTCCTTCCTTCCTTCCTTCCTTTCGCACCCTTCCTTCTCCAATACCTACTTACCTGTGCCGGCCCGGGGGTGCTCTCCGCCCCACTCCAATTTTGGAGGGCCGGCTCCGCCTCCGTCCCCCCCCCATTGGGAGCCATGCCGCCGCGGGTACCCGAGAGCGGCAGCGGCGACAAGCGCCGCACCACTCCCACCCAAGCAGCCACCCCCACACCCCAATCCCGGCGCCCCAGGCTCGCGGCGCTGAGGGCCAGGGCCGCTCCCGGGGCTCCAGCGCTGCGGGGCCGAGCCCGCCGAGCTCCGCTGCTCTCCGCCCGCTCCGCTGCTCTCCACCACCGCCGCTCTCCGCCTGCCGCCCACTCCGCACTCACCCCACCGCCCCGCGCCTCCTTTTATATAGGCGCCATGAGCCACGCCCCCTCAGCCACAGCCAATGGCAGTCGAGTGACACCACAATGCAGGCGCCCAAGCCAACCTTCCAAGCCATTGTGACGAATCGCTGACAGAGGGGGCGGGGTCAGAACGTGACCGAGCCATCTGATTGGTCGAGAGGCGGAGGGTTCGATGATGGGCGGGGACTGCGCGTGCCTCGGGCGCGGGGCGGGGCCGCAGGGGGCGGGGCCGCAGGGGGTGTCATTCTCACCTGTGGACCCTTCCTTCAAAGAGCAGACAAAATATCTTCTTGGCTGGAAACAGACAATCAAAAAGAGACATTGAGAAGAAATTGCTTTGACTTTTCATCCCCTTGCTATCCCATTGTATAAAAAGGATAACATTATTCAGGAAATGCAAATAATAAACATCAGAGCTCAGACATAGGCCTGTGGTACTCAGGCGCCTCGTTATTCCATTTTGAAGTCAATGCCAATTAACTGTCTACATTTGCTTTGGGTTCTTGAGCTCCAGCTCTGTTTTTCTTCAATTCCAATTTTCATGGTACTTAGAAAAACGCGTATTATCCTGACTTCTACTGAAACTGCTCAGCTCAGAATTAGGATCTGGCATGTACTGCTAGCTGACATCTCATGAGAACTCACTCGGCTGTGGGGCTCCCTTTGCCCTTAGCTTTCGGGGGGCAGGGCATTCTCCATCCTCCTCTCTTTTGGGGTGGCCAGTGGCTTCTCCATCCTCATCTTGCCTTTGTGCTTGCCAGGAGCTCTTCATCCTCCTCTCCCCTATGCAGACACCTTAGGGCTCTCCATTACCCTTGCCCCTGTGGGGCTCAGGGGACCTCTGTCCTCTCTCCCTTTTTGGGAGGCCGGGGCTCTCTGTCCTCCTCTCCCACGGCAAGGACCAGGGTTTTGCAATTTGTTTGCATTTTTGTCACAAGTGACTCCTTGGGAGAGCAAATATCAGTCAAAGCATTTTAGGTGTTGTTAGGTTGAATTTCTGCCCATTTTATTTTGTCTGCACCCCAGCGGGTGCTCGAGGGGTCTCCGTCCCTCTCGCCCCGGGGATGCTTGGGAAGGGCTTGGGGGGGATGTCCCCTTCCCTCTCACACCACACCATGATGATCGTCAGCTTCTCCACTCTCCTCACCTTTGCCGGGCCAAAGGGGGTCTCCGTCCCTCTCCAATTGGGGGGGCCAGCCCGGGCTCCATCCCCCTCCTATGTAGGGACAGAGCGCAGCACACCCCTCACAGAACACCTTTCCTTCTATGCCAGCTTTTCCTTCATCGGTTCCACGGAGTCTGTTGCTGTGCAACACTTTCCCCCTGCCGGTCCCCGGGCCATTCATGCTCCTTAACCATCTCCACTTTGCCTGTTTCTCTGAGTGCATCATTAAAATGCTGATCTAGATCTAATATCCATATCCACCGAGACGGACAAAGACTCTCTAACTTGTTACGGTTGGAAAGTGTATATTTATTTCAGCGCCGGAGAGCTCCAGGGATAGCTCCCAAACGTACAGCTCCAAAGTAACAATGCAACACAGAACTTACTTATCTACAACAAAAATGCATATTTAAAATACAGATACATATACATAGCATAAGCGCCTCCCATTCCCCGCTTTGCATGGAAATTAGCAAAAAGTCATTATGCATGCGCAGTTCCTGCAATGGAATTGGGTCGGTGGTCTTTATTTGAGTCTGAGGGCTGCTTTTGAAGAACTAATATGAGTCTTCCTCGGTGTGACCTTCTTACTTCATTGCTTTTTGACAATACATTTGACCCTGGAAAACTCCCAATGCTCTCTTCTATTGCTTCTGAGTAGGTTGCATCTGGGCAAGATTGCGAACTGTCTAGGCTCTCCTATGAACCTCTGTTCTTAGGATTATTACTTGTCTATTCTAGTTGATTTTAACAGAACTAACTTTTATCTAAAATCTCTACATTTCAGTGCCTAAAAGAAAACCCTATGTTTCATTCCCCACTTCTCTTTTGCCATGAGTAAATTCTTTTACTCCATTTGGAGACTCCTCCTCATCTATCCATGCTGTATGGCTATCGTCCCTTAAGACTAGGCCATACGCTTTGGAGAGCCATGTTAAAGCGGCCATTTTTCGCAAAATCCTCCAATTCCAAACAAGCATCACAACGGATAGGGTGAAACTAATACCTGCTAAAGAAAATAATACAACAATAGGATGAATCAAGGCATTTAGTACACCAGTTGCTGTTGGACACCATCCAAAGAGCACATCCCACCAATGATGAGACAAGTGTCCTTCAAATTGCTTGAAAACAGTTTGAATTGTTTCCACTTCATGCTGTATGGTAATTAGAGTCTTTTTCCCTGCATCTCTAATTTCTTTCAAAATTCCTTGTAATTCGGGGTGTTTTCGCAGTTGGCTGACTAGTGTCAAGCTCATTCCTATGGGCACTGGCAAGATTTCCTGCACGGTAGTCAGGCTCGCCTTTACATACTGCTGTGATATTACAGGTGCCTGATAGGAAAAGTCACATCCTTCAACTTTTGTGGAGTTGCAAATGCATTAATTGAATTGAGTCTCATTTACAACCAGCTTGTCTACCATTATGGTGGGACATGCTGTCCTGAGACAGACACAACCTTGTCCAGCACACACCAGCCGAGTCGTTTGCTTGACCGAACGCACTTCAAAGTGACAAATGCTTTGATCTGGATCTAAGCAAGTATCTTTGTCTTCTTCTGGGATTCCTTCACAGATGTATCCTAACTGCTCTTTCATTGAGCAAGACTCTAGGTTGATGCTTTGCCATTGTCCTTTATTCTCTTGTGCCCATGTTCTATGTTTAGAGGGGTATAGTACAGTTCCTTGATGATTTAATCCTAGAGGAATTATTGGATAGATCAGGCTAACTGACGCATTATGAATAGTCAGGACAAAGGCTGTGACTATATTTGTCACGGGCTCATATGTAAAATTGACTAAAACCCACCAAGACTGAAGTTCTTTTTCAATTTCAGAGGCATTGTCCCAAACAATTTTATCCATTTCAACGGGGAAGATCCCTACTTCACCTTCTCCCATAACTGAAGCAGCTACAGATTACACCCATAGTTGTGCTCGAGCGCAGCCAAGGGCTAAGGAAATATTTTTGCTGGCTACACCGAGAGCATTGATCATTACTTCATGGTCGAGTTCTTCCGTGCTCTCCCACTCTGGCAATACTTTGGACAATTTCCAATGATCATTACCTAAAGCCAGCAAGGAAGATTGCAATGGCTGCTGTAATTTAACTAAGTCACTCCCCACTGTGGCCAATTTGTTCATTAATACTTCTGAATCAATTGCATTTACGACTCCCAATCCTGTCCCCAACACTCCTGTAAGGTCCCTTTTAGTTTTGAAGTTATAAGGTATACGGTGTCAGAGCCAATTGCTCCAGTCTGTAGAGGGATTTTTGAGAAAGGGGGCACACTCTGGCCCCATGGCAGATACCTTTACTTGCATCCCCATTCTACTCTTTCTAAGGACCATTCCAGGTTAGTTTACAGCTTTTGAAGTCCAGTTTTCTTCATAGCATATGGCCCAATTTTCAGAACTCTGGCAACTAGGGACTGCCTCTTTTTGGATGCCTGAATCGTGCTCTTGACTTTTCTTGCTGCTGCTCTGCTTACTTCACCTTGATTTTTATAGGGCTCTGTAAAAATTTGGGTGAGCTTAAAGTCAATGAAATATGCTCTTTTTGCACACCCCTCTATTTTAAATCTGAACTCAGGGCACGTACTCAAGCATTTGTCACAACATTCAGGGCCAAGTCAGATGACTTCCATGGCTGTTTGAGAAGTCTCACAGAACCCATCCTGCACAAAAGCATATTCACAACCTAGAATATTTTACCCTTCTCATACACGTGCATTTGTAACTCTGAGCATCTTGTTCACAGCCTTTCGGGAGTGTGGATCATATGCCTTCCCTTGGCATCCGTATACTCCTCTTGCATTGGACCTGAGTGCTGCTGCCTTGATTCCTGTCACAATTATGACAAGGACTACTAAAATTCTCACTTTACACATTATGTTCATAACACCTACAAGTCCACTAATCACTTTCTTGGGTCAGCTTCAGCTTCAGTTCATCTTCACCCGCTGTTACTCTCCAAATTCTGTCAAGCGCCTTCTTCACTCGGGAATGGTGAATCCAGGCTTTCTGTTCCTTGACCTTGATCGCAGCGAAGGTCATGAGGAGCACTTGCAACGGTCCCTCCACTGCGCTTCTAGGGTCTTCCCTGCAAAAGACTTAACATACACATAATCTCCACGTTGTACATCATGTACTGGCCCATCTAGTTCCCGGCTTTCTTCCTTTCTTCCTTTCTTCCTTTCTTTCTTTCTTTCTTTCTTTCTTTCTTTCTTTCTTTCTTTCTTTCCTTCTTTCTTTCTTTCTTTCTTTCTTTCCTTCTTTCTTTCTTTCTTTCTTTCTTTCTTTCTTTCTTTCTTTCTTTCTTTCTTTCTTTCTCTTCCTTCCTTCCTTCCTTCCTTCCTTCCTTCCTTCCTTCCTTCCGCACCATTCCTTCCTTCCTTCCTTCCTTCCTTCCTTCCTTCCTTCCTTCCTTCCTTCCTTCCTTCCTTCCTTCCTTCCTTCCTTCCTTCCTTCCTTCCTTCCTTCCTTCCTTCCTTCCTTCCTTCCTTCCTTCCTTCCTTCCTTCCTTCCTTCCTTCCTTCCTTCCTTCCTTCCTTCCTTCCTTTCTTCCTTCCTTCCTTCCTTTCTTCCTTTCTTCCTTTCTTTCTTCCTTTCTTCCTTTCTTTCTTCCTTCCTTCCTTTCTTCCTTCCTTTCTTTCTTCCTTTCTTTCTTTCTTCCTTTCTTTCTTTCTTCCTTTCTTTCTTTCTTCCTTTCTTTCTTCCTTTCTTTCATTCTTCCTTCCTTCCTTCCTTCCTTCCTTCCTTCCTTCCTTCCTTCCTTCCTTTCTTCCTTCCTTCCTTTCTTCCTTCTTTTCTTCCTTCCTTTCTTCCTTCCTTTCTTCCTTCCTTTCTTCCTTTCTTTCTTCCTTCCTTCCTTCCTTCCTTCCTTTCGCACCCTTCCTTCTCCAATACCTACTTACCTGTGCCGGGCCGGGGGTGCTCTCCGCCCCACTCCAATTTTGGAGGGCCGGCTCCGCCTCCGTCCCCCCCCCATTGGGAGCCATGCCGCCGCGGGTACCCGAGAGCGGCAGCGGCGACAAGCGCCGCACCACTCCCACCCAAGCAGCCACCCCCACACCCCAATCCCGGCGCCCCAGGCTCGCGGCGCTGAGGGCCAGGGCCGCTCCCGGGGCTCCAGCGCTGCGGGGCCGAGCCCGCCGAGCTCCGCTGCTCTCCGCCCGCTCCGCTGCTCTCCACCACCGCCGCTCTCCGCCTGCCGCCCACTCCGCACTCACCCCACCGCCCCGCGCCTCCCTTTATATAGGCGCCATGAGCCACGCCCCCTCAGCCACAGCCAGTGGCAGTCGAGTGACACCACAATGCAGGCGCCCAAGCCAACCTTCCAAGCCATTGTGACGAATCGCTGACAGAGGGGGCGGGGTCAGAACGTGACCGAGCCATCTGATTGGTCGAGAGGCGGAGGGTTCGATGATGGGCGGGGACTGCGCGTGCCTCGGGCGCGGGGCGGGGCCGCAGGGGGCGGGGCCGCAGGGGGTGTCATTCTCACCTGTGGACCCTTCCTTCAAAGAGCAGACAAAATATCTTCTTGGCTGGAAACAGACAATCAAAAAGAGACATTGAGAAGAAATTGCTTTGACTTTTCATCCCCTTGCTATCCCATTGTATAAAAAGGATAACATTATTCAGGAAATGCAAATAATAAACATCAGAGCTCAGACATAGGCCTGTGGTACTCAGGCGCCTCGTTATTCCATTTTGAAGTCAATGCCAATTAACTGTCTACATTTGCTTTGGGTTCTTGAGCTCCAGCTCTGTTTTTCTTCAATTCCAATTTTCATGGTACTTAGAAAAACGCGTATTATCCTGACTTCTACTGAAACTGCTCAGCTCAGAATTAGGATCTGGCATGTACTGCTAGCTGACATCTCATGAGAACTCACTCGGCTGTGGGGCTCCCTTTGCCCTTAGCTTTCGGGGGGCAGGACATTCTCCATCCTCCTCTCTTTTGGGGTGGCCAGTGGCTTCTCCATCCTCATCTTGCCTTTGTGCTTGCCAGGAGCTCTTCATCCTCCTCTCCCCTATGCAGACACCTTAGGGCTCTCCATTACCCTTGCCCCTGTGGGGCTCAGGGGACCTCTGTCCTCTCTCCCTTTTTGGGAGGCCGGGGCTCTCTGTCCTCCTCTCCCACGGCAAGGACCAGGGTTTTGCAATTTGTTTGCATTTTTGTCACAAGTGACTCCTTGGGAGAGCAAATATCAGTCAAAGCATTTTAGGTGTTGTTAGGTTGAATTTCTGCCCATTTTATTTTGTCTGCACCCCAGCGGGTGCTCGAGGGGTCTCCGTCCCTCTCGCCCCGGGGATGCTTGGGAAGGGCTTGGGGGGGATGTCCCCTTCCCTCTCACACCACACCATGATGATCGTCAGCTTCTCCACTCTCCTCACCTTTGCCGGGCCAAAGGGGGTCTCCGTCCCTCTCCAATTGGGGGGGCCAGCCCGGGCTCCATCCCCCTCCTATGTAGGGACAGAGCGCAGCACACCCCTCACAGAACACCTTTCCTTCTATGCCAGCTTTTCCTTCATCGGTTCCACGGAGTCTGTTGCTGTGCAACACTTTCCCCCTGCCGGTCCCCGGGCCATTCATGCTCCTTAACCATCTCCACTTTGCCTGTTTCTCTGAGTGCATCATTAAAATGCTGATCTAGATCTAATATCCATATCCACCGAGACGGACAAAGACTCTCTAACTTGTTACGGTTGGAAAGTGTATATTTATTTCAGCGCCGGAGAGCTCCAGGGATAGCTCCCAAACGTACAGCTCCAAAGTAACAATGCAACACAGAACTTACTTATCTACAACAAAAATGCATATTTAAAATACAGATACATATACATAGCATAAGCGCCTCCCATTCCCCGCTTTGCATGGAAATTAGCAAAAAGTCATTATGCATGCGCAGTTCCTGCAATGGAATTGGGTCGGTGGTCTTTATTTGAGTCTGAGGGCTGCTTTTGAAGAACTAATATGAGTCTTCCTCGGTGTGACCTTCTTACTTCATTGCTTTTTGACAATACATTTGACCCTGGAAAACTCCCAATGCTCTCTTCTATTGCTTCTGAGTAGGTTGCATCTGGGCAAGATTGCGAACTGTCTAGGCTCTCCTATGAACCTCTGTTCTTAGGATTATTACTTGTCTATTCTAGTTGATTTTAACAGAACTAACTTTTATCTAAAATCTCTACATTTCAGTGCCTAAAAGAAAACCCTATGTTTCATTCCCCACTTCTCTTTTGCCATGAGTAAATTCTTTTACTCCATTTGGAGACTCCTCCTCATCTATCCATGCTGTATGGCTATCGTCCCTTAAGACTAGGCCATACGCTTTGGAGAGCGATGTTAAAGCGGCCATTTTTCGCAAAATCCTCCAATTCCAAACAAGCATCACAACGGATAGGGTGAAACTAATACCTGCTAAAGAAAATAATACAACAATAGGATGAATCAAGGCATTTAGTACACCAGTTGCTGTTGGACACCATCCAAAGAGCACATCCCACCAATGATGAGACAAGTGTCCTTCAAATTGCTTGAAAACAGTTTGAATTGTTTCCACTTCATGCTGTATGGTAATTAGAGTCTTTTTCCCTGCATCTCTAATTTCTTTCAAAATTCCTTGTAATTCGGGGTGTTTTCGCAGTTGGCTGACTAGTGTCAAGCTCATTCCTATGGGCACTGGCAAGATTTCCTGCACGGTAGTCAGGCTCGCCTTTACATACTGCTGTGATATTACAGGTGCCTGATAGGAAAAGTCACATCCTTCAACTTTTGTGGAGTTGCAAATGCATAAATTGAATTGAGTCTCATTTACAACCAGCTTGTCTACCATTATGGTGGGACATGCTGTCCTGAGACAGACACAACCTTGTCCAGCACACACCAGCCGAGTCGTTTGCTTGACCGAACGCACTTCAAAGTGACAAATGCTTTGATCTGGATCTAAGCAAGTATCTTTGTCTTCTTCTGGGATTCCTTCACAGATGTATCCTAACTGCTCTTTCATTGAGCAAGACTCTAGGTTGATGCTTTGCCATTGTCCTTTATTCTCTTGTGCCCATGTTCTATGTTTAGAGGGCTATAGTACAGTTCCTTGATGATTTAATCCTAGAGGAATTATTGGATAGATCAGGCTAACTGACGCATTATGAATAGTCAGGACAAAGGCTGTGACTATATTTGTCACGGGCTCATATGTAAAATTGACTAAAACCCACCAAGACTGAAGTTCTTTTTCAATTTCAGAGGCATTGTCCCAAACAATTTTATCCATTTCAACGGGGAAGATCCCTACTTCACCTTCTCCCATAACTGAAGCAGCTACAGATTACACCCATAGTTGTGCTCGAGCGCAGCCAAGGGCTAAGGAAATATTTTTGCTGGCTACACCGAGAGCATTGATCATTACTTCATGGTCGAGTTCTTCCGTGCTCTCCCACTCTGGCAATACTTTGGACAATTTCCAATGATCATTACCTAAAGCCAGCAAGGAAGATTGCAATGGCTGCTGTAATTTAACTAAGTCACTCCCCACTGTGGCCAATTTGTTCATTAATACTTCTGAATCAATTGCATTTACGACTCCCAATCCTGTCCCCAACACTCCTGTAAGGTCCCTTTTAGTTTTGAAGTTATAAGGTATACGGTGTCAGAGCCAATTGCTCCAGTCTGTAGAGGGATTTTTGAGAAAGGGGGCACACTCTGGCCCCATGGCAGATACCTTTACTTGCATCCCCATTCTACTCTTTCTAAGGACCATTCCAGGTTAGTTTACAGCTTTTGAAGTCCAGTTTTCTTCATAGCATATGGCCCAATTTTCAGAACTCTGGCAACTAGGGACTGCCTCTTTTTGGATGCCTGAATCGTGCTCTTGACTTTTCTTGCTGCTGCTCTGCTTACTTCACCTTGATTTTTATCGGGCTCTGTAAAAATTTGGGTGAGCTTAAAGTCAATGAAATATGCTCTTTTTGCACACCCCTCTATTTTAAATCTGAACTCAGGGCACGTACTCAAGCATTTGTCACAACATTCAGGGCCAAGTCAGATGACTTCCATGGGTGTTTGAGAAGTCTCACAGAACCCATCCTGCACAAAAGCATATTCACAACCTAGAATATTTTACCCTTCTCATACACGTGCATTTGTAACTCTGAGCATCTTGTTCACAGCCTTTCGGGAGTGTGGATCATATGCCTTCCCTTGGCATCCGTATACTCCTCTTGCATTGGACCTGAGTGCTGCTGCCTTGATTCCTGTCACAATTATGACAAGGACTACTAAAATTCTCACTTTACACATTATGTTCATAACACCTACAAGTCCACTAATCACTTTCTTGGGTCAGCTTCAGCTTCAGTTCATCTTCACCCGCTGTTACTCTCCAAATTCTGTCAAGCGCCTTCTTCACTCGGGAATGGTGAATCCAGGCTTTCTGTTCCTTGACCTTGATCGCAGCGAAGGTCATGAGGAGCACTTGCAACGGTCCCTCCACTGCGCTTCTAGGGTCTTCCCTGCAAAAGACTTAACATACACATAATCTCCACGTTGTACATCATGTACTGGCCCATCTAGTTCCCGGCTTTCTTCCTTTCTTCCTTTCTTTCTTTCTTTCTTTCTTTCTTTCTTTCTTTCTTTCTTTCTTTCTTTCCTTCTTTCTTTCTTTCTTTCTTTCTTTCCTTCTTTCTTTCTTTCTTTCTTTCTTTCTTTCTTTCTTTCTTTCTTTCTTTCTTTCTTTCTTTCTTCCTTCCTTCCTTCCTTCCTTCCTTCCTTCCTTCCTTCCGCACCATTCCTTCCTTCCTTCCTTCCTTCCTTCCTTCCTTCCTTCCTTCCTTCCTTCCTTCCTTCCTTCCTTCCTTCCTTCCTTCCTTCCTTCCTTCCTTCCTTCCTTCCTTCCTTCCTTCCTTCCTTCCTTCCTTCCTTTCTTCCTTCCTTCCTTCCTTTCTTCCTTTCTTCCTTTCTTTCTTCCTTTCTTCCTTTCTTTCTTCCTTCCTTCCTTTCTTCCTTCCTTTCTTTCTTCCTTTCTTTCTTTCTTCCTTTCTTTCTTTCTTCCTTTCTTTCTTTCTTCCTTTCTTTCTTCCTTTCTTTCATTCTTCCTTCCTTCCTTCCTTCCTTCCTTCCTTCCTTCCTTCCTTCCTTTCTTCCTTCCTTCCTTTCTTCCTTCTTTTCTTCCTTCCTTTCTTCCTTCCTTTCTTCCTTCCTTTCTTCCTTTCTTTCTTCCTTCCTTCCTTCCTTCCTTCCTTTCGCACCCTTCCTTCTCCAATACCTACTTACCTGTGCCGGGCCGGGGGTGCTCTCCGCCCCACTCCAATTTTGGAGGGCCGGCTCCGCCTCCGTCCCCCCCCCATTGGGAGCCATGCCGCCGCGGGTACCCGAGAGCGGCAGCGGCGACAAGCGCCGCACCACTCCCACCCAAGCAGCCACCCCCACACCCCAATCCCGGCGCCCCAGGCTCGCGGCGCTGAGGGCCAGGGCCGCTCCCGGGGCTCCAGCGCTGCGGGGCCGAGCCCGCCGAGCTCCGCTGCTCTCCGCCCGCTCCGCTGCTCTCCACCACCGCCGCTCTCCGCCTGCCGCCCACTCCGCACTCACCCCACCGCCCCGCGCCTCCCTTTATATAGGCGCCATGAGCCACGCCCCCTCAGCCACAGCCAGTGGCAGTCGAGTGACACCACAATGCAGGCGCCCAAGCCAACCTTCCAAGCCATTGTGACGAATCGCTGACAGAGGGGGCGGGGTCAGAACGTGACCGAGCCATCTGATTGGTCGAGAGGCGGAGGGTTCGATGATGGGCGGGGACTGCGCGTGCCTCGGGCGCGGGGCGGGGCCGCAGGGGGCGGGGCCGCAGGGGGTGTCATTCTCACCTGTGGACCCTTCCTTCAAAGAGCAGACAAAATATCTTCTTGGCTGGAAACAGACAATCAAAAAGAGACATTGAGAAGAAATTGCTTTGACTTTTCATCCCCTTGCTATCCCATTGTATAAAAAGGATAACATTATTCAGGAAATGCAAATAATAAACATCAGAGCTCAGACATAGGCCTGTGGTACTCAGGCGCCTCGTTATTCCATTTTGAAGTCAATGCCAATTAACTGTCTACATTTGCTTTGGGTTCTTGAGCTCCAGCTCTGTTTTTCTTCAATTCCAATTTTCATGGTACTTAGAAAAACGCGTATTATCCTGACTTCTACTGAAACTGCTCAGCTCAGAATTAGGATCTGGCATGTACTGCTAGCTGACATCTCATGAGAACTCACTCGGCTGTGGGGCTCCCTTTGCCCTTAGCTTTCGGGGGGCAGGACATTCTCCATCCTCCTCTCTTTTGGGGTGGCCAGTGGCTTCTCCATCCTCATCTTGCCTTTGTGCTTGCCAGGAGCTCTTCATCCTCCTCTCCCCTATGCAGACACCTTAGGGCTCTCCATTACCCTTGCCCCTGTGGGGCTCAGGGGACCTCTGTCCTCTCTCCCTTTTTGGGAGGCCGGGGCTCTCTGTCCTCCTCTCCCACGGCAAGGACCAGGGTTTTGCAATTTGTTTGCATTTTTGTCACAAGTGACTCCTTGGGAGAGCAAATATCAGTCAAAGCATTTTAGGTGTTGTTAGGTTGAATTTCTGCCCATTTTATTTTGTCTGCACCCCAGCGGGTGCTCGAGGGGTCTCCGTCCCTCTCGCCCCGGGGATGCTTGGGAAGGGCTTGGGGGGGATGTCCCCTTCCCTCTCACACCACACCATGATGATCGTCAGCTTCTCCACTCTCCTCACCTTTGCCGGGCCAAAGGGGGTCTCCGTCCCTCTCCAATTGGGGGGGCCAGCCCGGGCTCCATCCCCCTCCTATGTAGGGACAGAGCGCAGCACACCCCTCACAGAACACCTTTCCTTCTATGCCAGCTTTTCCTTCATCGGTTCCACGGAGTCTGTTGCTGTGCAACACTTTCCCCCTGCCGGTCCCCGGGCCATTCATGCTCCTTAACCATCTCCACTTTGCCTGTTTCTCTGAGTGCATCATTAAAATGCTGATCTAGATCTAATATCCATATCCACCGAGACGGACAAAGACTCTCTAACTTGTTACGGTTGGAAAGTGTATATTTATTTCAGCGCCGGAGAGCTCCAGGGATAGCTCCCAAACGTACAGCTCCAAAGTAACAATGCAACACAGAACTTACTTATCTACAACAAAAATGCATATTTAAAATACAGATACATATACATAGCATAAGCGCCTCCCATTCCCCGCTTTGCATGGAAATTAGCAAAAAGTCATTATGCATGCGCAGTTCCTGCAATGGAATTGGGTCGGTGGTCTTTATTTGAGTCTGAGGGCTGCTTTTGAAGAACTAATATGAGTCTTCCTCGGTGTGACCTTCTTACTTCATTGCTTTTTGACAATACATTTGACCCTGGAAAACTCCCAATGCTCTCTTCTATTGCTTCTGAGTAGGTTGCATCTGGGCAAGATTGCGAACTGTCTAGGCTCTCCTATGAACCTCTGTTCTTAGGATTATTACTTGTCTATTCTAGTTGATTTTAACAGAACTAACTTTTATCTAAAATCTCTACATTTCAGTGCCTAAAAGAAAACCCTATGTTTCATTCCCCACTTCTCTTTTGCCATGAGTAAATTCTTTTACTCCATTTGGAGACTCCTCCTCATCTATCCATGCTGTATGGCTATCGTCCCTTAAGACTAGGCCATACGCTTTGGAGAGCGATGTTAAAGCGGCCATTTTTCGCAAAATCCTCCAATTCCAAACAAGCATCACAACGGATAGGGTGAAACTAATACCTGCTAAAGAAAATAATACAACAATAGGATGAATCAAGGCATTTAGTACACCAGTTGCTGTTGGACACCATCCAAAGAGCACATCCCACCAATGATGAGACAAGTGTCCTTCAAATTGCTTGAAAACAGTTTGAATTGTTTCCACTTCATGCTGTATGGTAATTAGAGTCTTTTTCCCTGCATCTCTAATTTCTTTCAAAATTCCTTGTAATTCGGGGTGTTTTCGCAGTTGGCTGACTAGTGTCAAGCTCATTCCTATGGGCACTGGCAAGATTTCCTGCACGGTAGTCAGGCTCGCCTTTACATACTGCTGTGATATTACAGGTGCCTGATAGGAAAAGTCACATCCTTCAACTTTTGTGGAGTTGCAAATGCATAAATTGAATTGAGTCTCATTTACAACCAGCTTGTCTACCATTATGGTGGGACATGCTGTCCTGAGACAGACACAACCTTGTCCAGCACACACCAGCCGAGTCGTTTGCTTGACCGAACGCACTTCAAAGTGACAAATGCTTTGATCTGGATCTAAGCAAGTATCTTTGTCTTCTTCTGGGATTCCTTCACA
>JAXCHO010000975.1:0-30006 GCA_036630365.1 Acanthiza pusilla
TAGTTTGGGGTGAAAAATGGAAATTTTGGGTTAAAAAATGGAGATTTTGGGCAAAAAATGGATATATTGGGTAAAGAGTGGACAGTTCGGGTGAAAAAAGGGAAAGTTTGGGGTGAAAAAATGGAGATTTTGGGGTGGAAAATGGAGATTTTGGGGTGGAAAATTGAGATTTGCTGTGGCACGGAGAGTCCTGCAGGCCCTGGAGGCTCTGAAGATCGTGGAGAAGGATCAGGATGGGTGAGTTTTGGGGTGAAAAAGTGAGATTTTGGGCAAAAAATGGTGAGTTTGGGTAAGAAAACCGAGATTTTGGGGTGAAAAATGGAGATTTTGGGGTGGAAAATGGAGGTTTTGGGGTGCTTGGTGTTGCTTGGTTTGGGGAGTTCCGAGTCCGGCAGGTGATGGAAGTGGTGGAGAAGGATTAGAAATGGAGATTTTGGGGTGAAAAATGGAAATTTTGGGGTGAAAAAATGAAAATTTGGGCTGAAAAATTGAGATTTTGGGGAAAAAAATGAGATTTTGGGTGAAACAATGGAGATTTTGGGGTGAAAAGTAGAGATTTTGGGGTGGCAAATGGAGATTTGCTGTGGCACGGAGAGTCCTGCAGGCCCTGGAGGCTCTGATGATCGTGGAGAAGGATCAGGATGGGTGAGTTTTGGGGTGAAAAATGGGAATTTTGGGGTTGTTGGCATTCTGTGGTTTAGTTCGAGTTGGGGTTTGCATTCGGGCTCGGTTTGTTGTTCAGTGTTTCCTTTAAATTCTCTCTTTTCTGCCTTTAAGTTCTTTTTTTTCTCCTTTTAAATATTTTTTCCTCTCTTTAAATTCCCTTTTTTCTCCCGTTAAATTTCCTTTTTTCTTCTCTTTAAATTCCCTTTTTTCTCCCTCTAAATTCTCTTTTTTCTCCCATTAAATTCTGGTTTTTCTCCCTTTAAATTCTCTTTTTTGATTCTTTACGTTTTTCTTTTTTCTCCATTTAAATTTTTCATTTTTTCCCTTTAAATTCTTTATTTCTCCCTTTTAATTTCTCTTTTTTTCCCTTTAAATTTATTCCGTTTTCCCCTTTAAATTTTCCATTTAAACTCCTTTTTTTCCCTTTAAATTCTCTCTTTAAATTCCTCCCTTTTTTCCATTTGAATTTCTTCCTTTTCCCACTTCAAATTCCTGTTTTTTCCTCTCATTCTTATCCCATTTTCCCTCAATTTTGTCCCATTCCTCCATTGAAACTTTCGTATTTTTCTATTAAAAATTCCTTATTTTTCCTCATTTTATAATCTCATTTTCCCTTTATTTTTATCCCATTCCCCCATTGAAAATTCCCTTTTTTCCCCCCAAAATTCCTCATTTTTTGACCATTTCTGCCCCAATTTTTGATCATTTCTGCCCCATTTTTTTATCCTTTTTTCCCCATTTTTTGACCATTTTTTACCATTTTTTCACCATTTTTGCCCCATTTTTTTACCATTTCTGCCTCATTTTTTGACCATTTTTGCCCTGGTTTTTTTCCCAAAATTCCCCATTTTTTCCCCATTTTTTGACCATTTTTCCCCGTTTTTCCCCAATTCAGGGGCAGGAAATTGACTCCTCAGGGGCAGAGGGACCTCGATCGCATCGCCGGGCAGGTGAGTGTGGAAAAATCCCAAAATTTGGGGTGAAAAACCCAAAAAATTGGTGCTGAAATGGATCTGGGGAAAAATCCTAAAATTGGGGGAAAAAAAACCTGAATTGAAGGGAAAAAATCCCAAAATTTGGGGTGAAAATATCCAAATTTGGGGAAAAAAATCCTAAAAATTGGGGGTGAAGATCCCAAAAATTGGGAAAAAATTGAAAATTGGGAAAATCCCAAAATTTGGGGGAAAAATCCCAAAATTTGGGGGAAAAAAATCCCAAAATTTGGGGGGAAAAACCCCAATTTGGGGCCCCTAATTTGGAGCTTTTTTGGGGAATTTTTTTTGTTTTTCAGAGGATTTTGGGGCTGATTTTTGGGGGATTTGGGGGCTAATTTTTTTTATATTTAGGACTGATTTTTTTTGGCTTTATGGGGAATTTTGGGGCTGATTTTGGGGGTTTTTTTCAGGGTTTTGGGGCTAATTTTTCGGGTTTTTGGGGCTGAATTTTTGGGCATTTTTTGGAGTTTTTCAGGGATTTTGGGGCTGATTTTTGGGGGCTTTTAGGACTGTTTTTTGGGGTTTTTAGCGCTGATTTTTTGGGGTTTTTTCAGGTTTTTGGGGCTGATTTTTTTGGGGTATTTTCGGAGTTTCGGGTCTTTTTTGGGGGAGATTTTGGGGCTGATTTTTTTTGTTTTTTGGGGGATTTTGGGACTTTGTTTTGGGGGGATTTTGGGGCTAATTTTTTGGGATTTCTCTGCAGAATTTGGGAGAAAATAGTGAATTTTAACCAATTTTTTTACCCTCCCCAGGTTGCCGCCGCCAGCAAGAAGCACTGAGGGATCCAATAAATCATCCCCCCCGAGAAAATGAGTGTTTTTTTGGGGAAAAAACACCAAAAATTGGGAAAAAACTGCCCAAAAATATCAATAACAGCAGCGAGAGATTTTGGAAGGGTGGGAAATGCGAAAAAATTGGAGGAAAAATCCCAAATTTTTGGGAAAATCCATTAAAATGTGAGGTGGAATAAAAAAAAAATGTTATTTTGGGGATCCTAAAATAAAGGAAAATGCCCCAAAATTGTTGAAAAAAATGTCCACAAATGGCCCTGAAGTTATCGGGGAAATAAAGTTCAAATGTTGGGAAAAATGTGTGAATTTTAGGCGAATTCAAGAAAAAGTAGAAAAAAATTAAAAATTTTAAATTACAAGGATGTTATCAGGGTCCGAAATTGGTGAAAAAATGGATTTAAATCCCAAAATTTCACCATTTTTGGAGTAATTTTTATTAATGACTTCACCAACCCCTGACCTCAGCAAATTTTGGGGGATTTAAGTGAGAAAAAAAAGAAATTTTTGCCCCAAAATTTCAATTTTTAACAGCAAATGATGAGTTTTGGGGGTAAAGGAGCCGAGTTTGGGTTGAAAAAACAAATTTTGGGAGAAGGAATTTGTGTTCTTTGGGATTTTTCTGTGTTTTGTGTTGGATTTCCAGCTTGGAACTGAGGGGGAAAAGGTTTATTTTTTGGTTTAAATGACAAAAAATTGGTGTTTTTGGCACTTACCCTTCGCTCCGTTCTGGTTCTGTTCTCAATCGGCGTCCGGGAGGTTCTGAGATTGAAAAAAAATACTAAATTTGCTTTTTTTCCTTTAATTTTACCTCATGAAATGGAGGTTTACCTCAGAAAATATTTTTTTTTCCCTCAGAAAATGAGGATTTTTTTGATTTTTTTTACCTCACAGCATCGGGGAAAAATCAAAGAGAAAAATTTAAGTATTAGCTCGGTAAAAAAAGAAAAAATTAGGACTGCCTCAGAAAATGATGGGTTTGCCTGAAAAATAGGTTCTCGCCCCAAAAACGGTGATTTTTACCTCAGAAAATGATGTTTTTACCTCAGAAACCGAGATTTTTACCTCACAAACTGAGGTTTTTATCTCAGAATCTGAAGATTTTACCTCAGAAAGAGGTTTTTACCTCAGAAACAGAGGGTTTTATCTCAGAAACCAAAGTTTTTAATCTCAGAAACCAAAGGCTTTTAACACAGAAACAGGTTTTTACCTCAGAAATCTAGAGTTTTACTTCAGAATCCAAGGTTTTACCTCAATCCGAGGTTTTTACCTCAGAAACCAAAGGTTTTGCTTCAGAATTGGATGTTTTTGCCTCAGGAACAGTTTTTTACCTCAGAAACCAATGTTTTTGCCTCAGAATCGGAAGTTTCTACCTCAGAAACAGAGGTTTTTACCTCAGAAACACAGGTTTTTATTTCAGAAACCAAAGGTTTTGCTTCAGAATCTGATGTTTTTGCCTCAGAAACAGTTTTTTCCCTCAGAAACCGAGGTTTTTACCTCGGAATCCAAGGTTTTACCTCAATCCGAGGTTTTTACCTCAGAAGCCAAAGGTTTTTATCTCAGAATCCGAGGCTTTTACCTCAGAAACAGGTTTTTCCCTCAGAAACCGAGGTTTTTACCTCAGAATCCGAGGTTTTTCCCTCAGAAACACAGGGTTTTTTCTCAGAAACCGACGTTTTTATCTCACAAACCGAGGTTTTTAACACAGAAACAGGTTTTTACCTCACAATCCGAGGTTTTTACCTCAGAAACACAGGGTTTTTTCTCAGAAACCGACCTTTTTATCTCACAAACCGAGGTTTTTAACACAGAAACAGGTTTTTACCTCAGAATCCGAGGTTTTTACCTCAGAAACTCAGGTTTTTACCTCAGAAAAAGCTTTTTCCCCTCACGGCGGCGCTGTTGCCCTCACAGACTGCGGAGGGAGGGGGGGCGGAGCGAAGAGGTCACGGCGCTCTCTGATTGGTCGAGACTCCGGCTGGGGGCGTGGCTTTGAAAAGGGCGGGAAAGTCCCCCTCACGGGTGCCGCCATTTTGTCCGCGGCGCCTCAGGGGAAGGCGGCGGCGGCGGCTTCACCCTCAGCTTCGGCCGCCATGAGTTCCGTGGGCCCGGAGCGGTGAGTCCCCGGTCCTGCCGCCGCCTCCGAGCCTTCACATAGCGGTTTGGGTCGCCATTACCCTCCTGGGGTCTCCCTTGAACAAACCCCGAGGTGGGCTCCCCTCAGGGCAGGAGGAGCTGTGGGGCAGCCCCACACACATCCTCGGTGTGTCACTCCATTTTCCTGAGGGTGTCACCTCCCTCCACCCGAGCCCCGGGCGGTGACCGAGCAGGTTCTGCCACTGCCGTGGTGTTCCCTCAGCCGCGATCCCCTCAGGGCTGTGAGGGAGAGCAGCGCGATCCAGGCCTCGCCATCATTTTGGGGTTCCTTCTCCCTCATTCCTCCACAGAGCCTTGCGGAGGATTCCCCGCCGGAAAATTGGGGTTAAAAATGCAGAATTTGGGGTTAAAAATGCAGAATTTGGGGTTAAAAATGCAGAAATTGGTGTAGAAATTGGAGGCGGGTTAGGGCTGAAAATGCAGAAACTGGGGGGAAAATTGAATTGGGGCTAAAGATGCAGAAATTTGGGCTAAAAATGGAGAAATTTGGGCCTAAAGATGCAGAAATTGGAGGGGAATTGGGGCTAAAGATGCAGAAATTGGAGGGGAATTGGGACTAAAATGCAGAAATATGGGCTAAAAATGGAGAAATTTGGGCCTAAAGATGCAGAAATTGGAGGGGAATTGGGGCTAAAAATGCAGAAATTGGAGGGGATTTTGGGCTAAAGATGCAGAAATTGGGGGAAATTTGAATTGGGGCTAAAAATGCAGAAATTAGGGCTAAAGATGCAGAAATTTGGGCTAAAAATGCAGAAATTGGAGGGGAATTGGGACTAAAAATGCAGAAATTTGGGCTAAAAATGGAGAAATTTGGGCCTAAAGATGCAGAAATTGGCCCTGTTTAGCCCAAAATTGACCTTTTAATTTCCTTTTTGGCCCTTTCTAGCCCAAATTCATTCCTCTTCTGGCCTTGTTCACCTCTGGCCATTTTGAACATTTTCGTTTTGGGTCATTTCTGTTTCCTTTTGGCTTTTTAAAATATTTTGGCTGTGTTTTACCCTCGCTTCACCATTTTTTGGCCATCTTTAGGACCATTTTGGCTCTGGTTAACTCTGTTTTTCCTCATTTTCCCCATTTTTTTCCAATTTCCCCAATTCCCCTTTTTTTTTCCCAAATTTCCCCCAATTTTTCTCCTTCCCCCTTCCATCCCCATCCCCGAATGCCGCCAGAAAAAGCAAAAAAAAAACCCAAAAAAAGGCCAAAAAAGCAAAAAAAAAAGCTCAAAGGAACCCCAAAAAAGCAAAAAAAAAAAAAAAAACTTAAAAAAAGCCAAAAATAGCCCAAAACAAACCCAGAAAAAGCCCAAAAAAGTCTCCAAAAAAGCCCAAAAAAACCCCAAAAAAGCAAAAAAAAAACACCTTTAAAAAAGCCAAAAATAGCCCAAAACAAACCCAGAAAAAGCCCAAAAAAGTCTCCAAAAAGGCCCAAAAAAAACCCCAAAAAGCAAAAAAAAATTTCCAAAAATAGCGCAAGAAAACCCCCAAAAAAAAAATAGCTCAAAAAAGCCCAGAAAACTCCAAAAATGGTCCAAAAAACCCCGAAAAATCAAAAAAAGCTCAAAAAAGGAAAAAAATATTCAAAAAATCCCCAACCCCCCCCCAAAAAAACCTAAAAATAGCTCAAAACAAACCCAGAAAAAAGCCCAAAGGCCAAAAAAAAGGCCAAAAAAGCGAAAAAAAGCCCAAAAAACTCCAAAAAAACCCCAAAAAGAGCCCAAAAAACCTCCGAAAAAAAACCCCAAAAGTCCCCAACTCCTCAAAAATCCCCAAATAACCCCAAAAAGCCCCAAAATAACCCCGAAATCGCCCCCGGGGGGGCTCTCAATGGCTGCGCTGTTCGCTCTGAGCTCTCTTTGTGCAGCCCCGGGGGGGGGGCGCGGTTGCCATGGCAACGCTCGCTGTTCCTGTCATTGTCACACCTCCCCCTGGGGGGGACACGGCGGGGGGGGTCCCAGTGTCACCTGGGGGTCCCCAAATTGTCCTGGGGGGGTCCCAGTGTCCCCAGATTCAGGTTAGTGACACCAAATTCCCATTTGGTGTCACCTTGGTGTCCCCAGATTTGTCCTGGGAGGTCCCAATGTCACCAAATTCTGTCCTGGGGTGTCCCAATGTCACCAAATTTGGGTTTGGGGTGTCCCAATGTCACAAAATTCTGTCCTGGGGTGTCCCAATGTCCCCAAATTTGGATTTGAGAGGTCCTAATGTCACTTTGGTGTCCCCAGATTTGGGTTTGGGGTGTCCCAGTGTCCCCAAATTCTGTCCTGGGAGGTCCCAGTGTCATCGTGGTGTCCCCAAATTCGGATTTGGGGGGTCCTGATGTCACCCTGGTGTCCCCAAATTCTGTCCCGAGGTGTCACAGTGTCCCCAAATTCGGATTTGGGGGATCCCAATGTCCCCAAATTTGGATCTGGGGTGTCCCAATGTCCCCAAATTCTGTCCTGGGAGGTCACAGTGTCATCCTGGTGTCACCAAATTTGGATTTGGGGGTCCCAATGTCCCCAAATTCTGTCCCAGGGGGTCCTGATGTCACTTTGGGGTCACCAAATTTGGATTTGGGGAGTCCCAATGTCCCCAAATTCTGTCCTGGGGTGTCCCAATGTTACCAAATTTGGGTTTGGGTTGTCCCAATGTCACCAAATTCTGTTCTGGGAGGTCCCAATGTCCCCAAATTCGGATCTGGGGGATCCCAATGTCCCAAAATTCAGATTTGGGAGGTCCCAATGTCACTTTGGTGTCCCCAAAGTTGGATTTGGGGTGTCCCAATGTCCCCAAATTCTGTCCCGGGGGGTCCTGATGTCACCTTGCTGTCCCCCTCCCAATTTCCCACCCAAAATCCCAAATTTTCTCCCCAAATTTCCCCCCTGGGACCCCAAATTTCCCCCAAAATCCCAAATTTTTCCCCCAAAATTTCCCCCCAAAATCCCAAATTTTCCCCCCAAAATCCCAAATTTCCCCCCCAAAATCCCAGGTTTTTTCCCCAAAATCCCAAATTTCTCCCCCAAATTTCTCCCTCTGGGGACCCCAAATTTCCCCCCAAAATCCCAAAATTTCCCCCCAAAATCCCAATTTTTCCCCCAAAATCCCCAATTTCCTCCCAAATTCCCCCCCACGACCCCAAAATTTCCCTCTCCAAATGCCAAATTTCCCCCAAAATCCCAAATTTTCCCCCAAATTTCCCTCCCAGGACCCCAAAATCCCAAATTTTTCCCCCAAAATTTCCCCCCAAAATCCCAAATTTCCCCCAAAATCCCAAATTTCTCCCCCAAATTTCTCCCTCTGGGAACCCCAGGATTTCCCCCCAAAATCCCAACTTTTCCCCCCAAAATCCCAAATTTTTCCCCCAAATTTCCCCCAAAATCCCAAATTTTCCCCCAAATTTCCCTCCCAGGACCCCAAAATCCCAAATTTTCCCTCTCCAAATCCCAAATTTTCCCCCCAAAATCCCAATTTTTTCCCCCAAAATCCCAAATTTTTCCCCCAAAATTTCCCCAAATTCCCCAATTTTCCCCCAAAATTTCCCCAAAATCCCAAATTTTCCCCCAAATTTTCCCCCCAAAATCCCAAATTTCCCCCAAAATCCCAATTTTCCCCCAAATTTCCCTCCCAGCCCCCCATCCCCCCCCCCAAATCCCCTCCCCCTCCCCTTTCCCCCTCCCCCCCATAGCCCCGCCCCCTCTCCCCCGCCATTGGCCGCCCCGCGCGCATCTCATTAGCATCTCATTAGCATCTCATTAGCGCGGGGCCGCAGGTGGGGAGCGGCGGCGCAGGAGGCTCGGCCGCCATGGCGCCCCCCCCGCCCCTCCTGCGGGGGCTGCTGCTGCTCCTCTGGGCCTCGGGACACGGTGAGACCCCTCCCCAAAAATCCCCAAAACCCCGCGGGTCTCCCCAAAAAAAACCCGGAGAAAATCGGTGGAGAAATAAGGGAAAAAAGCGCGGAAAAATGCGCGGAAAATGGGGAAAAATCGGGAAAAATCGGGAAAAAATACCCGAAAAATACCCGAAAAATACACTGAAAATTAGCGGAAAAAATTAGAAATATTCTCCGGGATTTTTGGGATTTTCCCCCCAAAAAAAACCCGCGGGAAATCGGTGGAGGAATGGGGGAAAAAACCGCGGAAAAATGCGCGGAAAATGGGGAAAAATCGGGGAAAAATGGGTAAAATAACCCCCAAAAACCGCGGAAAAATCGCGGAAAAATTAGAAATATTCTCCGGGATTTTTGGGATTTCTACCCAAAAAAACCCCGGGGAAAATCGGGGCGGGAATGAGGGAAAAAACCGCGGAAAAATGCGCGGAAAATGGGGAAAAATAGGGGAAAAAATGGCTAAAATAACCCCAGGAACCGCGGAAAAATCGCGGAAAAAATTAGAAATATTCTCCGGGATTTTTGGGATTTCTACCCAAAAAAAACCCGCGGGAAATCGGGGCGGGAACGAGGGAAAAAAGCGCGGAAAAATGCGCGGAAAATGGGGAAAAATCGGGAAAAATACGCTGAAAAAAAACCGGAAAAATGTGGGAATTAAAAAAAAAATTAATTGGAATTCTCGCGGATCTGCCCCCAAAAAAATCCGGGGGAATGGGTGGGAAAATAGGGGGAAAACGGCGGAAAAATGCGCGGAAAATCGGAGGGAGGATGGAGAAATAGCCCCCGAAAAATCGGCAAAAATACAAAAAAAAAGGTGAAAAAAATGGGGAAAAATATTAAAATAATTCTCCGGAATTGTCCGGATTTCCCCCCAAAAAAAATCCGAGGAAAATCGGTGGGAAAATAGCTGAAAAATCCGCGGAAAAATAGGGAAAAATATGGGAAAAATCGGCAAAAAATCGCTAAAAAAATCGGGGGAAAAACCCCAAAAAAATCCCCGAAATTCTCCGGAATCTCCCCCAAAAAAATCCCCCAAAAAACCGCGAAAAATCCCCAAAAAAAATCCCAAAAAATCCGAAATTAAGCTGCAGTTCCCCCCCCCCCAAAAAACCGCATTGTCCTCCCCCCCCAAAAATCGCGACCCCGGCCCCAAAAAAATCATCCTCGACCCCAAAAAAATCATCCTCGACCCCAAAAAATTCATCCTCGACCCCAAAAAAATCATCCTCGGCCCCAAAAAATTCATCCTCGACCCCAAAAAAATCATCCTCGACCCCAAAAAATTCATCCTCGACCCCAAAAAAATCATCCTCGACCCCAAAAAATTCATCCTCGACCCCAAAAAAATCATCCTCGACCCCAAAAAATTCATCCTCGACCCCAAAAAAATCATCCTCGACCCCAAAAAATTCATCCTCGACCCCAAAATTCTCATCCTCGACACCAAAATTCGCACCCCCGACCCCAAAATTCGCACCCCCGACCCCAAAATTTGGACCCCAGACCCCAAAAATCGCGACCCTGACCCCAAAATTTCATCCTCGAGCCCAAAATTCGCACCCCCGACCCCAAAATTTTCATCCTCGACCCCAAAATTTTCATCCTCGACCCCAAAATTTGGACCCCAGACCCCAAAATTCGCACCCCCGACCCCAAAATTTGGACCCCCGACCCCAAAAAATTCATCCCTGACCCCAAAATTTTCACCCTCGACCCCAAAATTTGGACCCCCGACCCCAAAATTTGCACCCCCGACCCCAAAAATCGCGCCCCTGATCCCAAAATTTTCACCCTCGACCCCAAAATCGCTGCCGCAGCCCCTCCCCCTCCCCCCCCCGTGTGTCCCCTCGCGATGTCCCCAATGTCCCCAACCCCCCCGGGGATGCTGCGGATGGGGGGGGGTAAGGGACATTCTTGGTGACATTCGGGGTGGCATTTGGGGTGGCATTTGTGGCATTTTTGGTGGCATTTGGGGTGACAATCCTGTGGCATTTTTGTGACTTTTTGGGGGCATTTGGGGTGGCATTTGTGACATTTTTTGGTGACATTTTTGGTGGCGTTTGGGGTTCATTTGGGGTGGCATTTTTGGTGTCTTTTGGGGTGGCATTTGTGACATTTTTGGGACTCTTTTGGTGGCATTTGGGGTGACAATCGTGTGGCATTTTTGGTGACATTTGTGGCATTTTTGGGACATTTTTGGTGACAATCCTGTGCCACTCGGGGTTGCATTTTTGGTGGCATTTGGGGTGGCATTTGTGACTTTTGGGGACATTTCTGGTGACAATTGGGGTGACAATTGGGGTTCATTTTTGGTGACAGTTGGGGTGACATTTGGGACATTTTTGGGGCCATTTGGGGTGGCATTCGGGGTGGCATTTGTGACATTCGGGGTGACAATTGTGTGCCATTCGTGGTGGCATTTTTGGTGACAATTGGGACATTTTTGGGACATTTTTGGTGACATTCATGGTGCCATTCCCCTCCCCCATCACCTCCAGGGCCTTTGTCCCCTGTCCCCTCCGCCAATGTCCCCAACCCCCCCCAGGGGTCACCTCGGGTGCCACTGTCCCCTCGATTGTCCCCAAACCCCTCAGGGTGGTGGCACTGTCCCCTCGGTGTCCCCGGGGGGGTGGCACTGTCCCCTCGGTGTCCCCGGGGGGGTGGCACTGTCCCCTCAGTGTCCCCGGGGGTGGTGGCACTGTCCCCTCGGTGTCCCTGGGGGGTGGCACTGTCCCCTCGGTGTCCCTGGGGTGGTGGCACTGTCCCCTCAGTGTCCCCGGGGGGGTGGCACTGTCCCCTCGATTGTCCCCAGATTGTCCCCAAACCCCTCAGGGTGGTGGCACTGTCGTCCCCCGGGGGTGGTGGCACTGTCCCCTCGGTGTCCCGGGGGTGGTGGCACTGTCCCCTCGGTGTCCCGGGGGTGGTGGCACTGTCCCCTCAGTGTCCCTGGGGGGGTGGCACTGTCCCCTCAGTGTCCCTGGGGTGGTGGCACTGTCCCCTCGGTGTCCCGGGGGGGTGGCACTGTCCCCTCGGCGTCCCCAAACCCTTGGGGGGGTGGCACTGTCCCCTCAGTGTCCCCAAACCCTTGGGGGTGGTGGCACTGTCCCCTCGGTGTCCCCGGGGGGGTGGCACTGTCCCCTCGGCGTCCCCAGATTGTCCCCAAACCCCTCAGGGTGGTGGCACTGTCCCCTCGGTGTCCCCGGGGGTGGTGGCATTGTCCCCTCGATTGTCCCCAAACCCTCAGTGTCCCTGGGTGGTGGCACTGTCCCCTCAGTGTCCCTGGGGTGGTGGCACTGTCCCCTCAGTGTCCCCAAACCCTTGGGGGTGGTGGCACTGTCCCCTCGGTGTCCCCGGGGTGGTGGCACTGTCCCCTCGGTGTCCCCAAACCCTTGGGGTGGTGGCACTGTCCCCTCAGTGTCCCTGGGGGTGGTGGCACTGTCCCCTCGATTGTCCCCAGATTGTCCCCAAACCCCTCAGGGTGGTGGCACTGTCCCCTCGGTGTCCCTGGGGGGGTGGCACTGTCCCCTCGGTGTCCCCAAACCCTTGGGGGGGGTGGTGGCACTGTCCCCTCGATTGTCCCCAAACCCTCAGTGTCCCCGGGGGTGGTGGCACTGTCCCTTGGTGGTGGCACTGTCCCCTCAGTGTCCCCTGGGGGGTGGCACTGTCCCCTCGGTGTCCCCTCGGTGTCCCCGGGGGTGGTGGCACTGTCCCTGGGGTGGTGGCACTGTCCCCTCGATTGTCCCCAAGCCCCTCAATGTCCCCTGGGGGTGGTGGCACTGTCCCCTGGGTGGTGGCACTGTCCCCTCGGCGTCCCTCGCTGTCCCCCCCGTGTCCCCCCGCAGTGTCAGGCGCCACCGCCGCTGTCCCCTCGGCCCAGCGTGGGTGACACTGAAAGCGCCATTGTCACCGCCATTGTCCCCTCCCCGTGGGGGGGGGAGGGGCTGGGGACACTCACAAGTGTCCCTTGTCCCCTGTGTCACCTCCGCGTGGCACTGTCACCTCCCCCCGGCTCGGGGACAAGGTGACCTTGGGGGGGAGGTGACCTTGAGGAGCTTGGGGACATCGCGGTGACATCGCGGGGGGGAGGGGAGGATTGTGCTGACACAGCAGAATGTTGTCACCTCATTGTCACCTCATTGTCACCTCATTGTCACCTCATTGTCACCTCCTGCTCGGTGTCACCATTGTCACCTCATTGTCACCCTCGTGATGTCATCGATGTCCCCCTCGTTGTCACCTATGTCACCCCCATTGTCACCTCACCGTCACCTCCTGCTCGTGTCACCCTCGTTGTCACCTGTGTCACTTTTGTCACCCTCATTGTCACCCCCATGGTGTCACCCTCGTTGTCACCTCTGTGTCACCTCTGTGTCACCTCCATGATGTCACCGGTGTCACCCTCGTGATGTCACTCATGTCACCCTCATTGTCACCCTCATTGTCACCTCTGTGTCACCCCCATTGTCGCTCCATTGTCACCATTGTCACCTCATTGTCACCCCCATGATGTCACCATTGTCACCTTCATTGTCACCTCTGTGTCACCTCTGTGTCACCCCCATGATGTCACCATTGTCACCCTCATTGTCACCTCATTGTCACCTGTGTCACCCCATGATGTCACTGCTGCCGCCCCCATGATGTCATCCCTGTCACCGCCATTGTCACCCTCATGATGTCACCTCTGTCACCCTCGTTGTCACCCTATGATGTCACCGCTGTTGGGGACACCGTGGTGATGTCATTAGTACTGGGGACACCGATGACGTCATCGGCGTTGGGGACTCCGTGATGACATCACTGCTGTTGGGGACACTGTGATGATGTCATCAATGCTGGGGACACTGTGGTGGTGTCCCAGTGGCGTCCCCAATGTCCCCAATGTCCCCAATGTCCCCAATGTCCCCAATGTCCCCATGATGTCCCCAATGTCCGCAGGGCGCGCGCAGGAGGTGCAGGCCGAGAACGTGACGGTGCTGGAGGCTGTCCCCTGTGTCACCTGTGTCACCTGTGTCACCTGTGTCACCTGTGTCACCTGTCCCCATGTCCCCATGTCACCCCCATGATGTCCCCAATGTCCCCATGATGTCCCCAATGTCCCCAGGGCGCGCCCAGGAGGTGCAGGCCGAGAACGTGACGGTGCTGGAGGCTGTCACCTGTGTCATCTGTGTCACCTGTGTCACCTGTGTCACCTGTGTCACCTGTGTCACCTGTGTCACCTGTCTGTGTTTCTCTCTGTCACCCCCTGTGTCACCTGTGTCACCTGTCCCCATGTCCCCATGTCACCCCCATGATGTCCCCAATGTCCCCAATGTCCCCAATGTCCGCAGGGCGCGCGCAGGAGGTGCAGGCCGAGAACGTGACGGTGCTGGAGGGTGGCACCTGTGTCACCTGTGTCACCTGTGTCCCCTGTGTCACCTGTGTCACCTGTGTCACCTGTGTCACCTGTCCCCATGTCACCCCCATGATGTCACCGATGTCCCCAATGTCCCCATGATGTCCCCAATGTCCCCAATGTCCCCAGGGCGTGCCCAGGAGGTGCAGGCCGAGAACGTGACGGTGCTGGAGGGTGGCAGCTGTGTCACCTGTGTCACCTGTGTCACCTGTGTCACCTGTCTGTGTCTCTCTATGTCACCCCCATGATGTCCCCACGGTGTCACCGATGTCCCCAATGTCCCCAGGGCGCGCCCAGGAGGTGCAGGCCGAGAACGTGACGGTGCTGGAGGGTGGCACTGCCGAGATCACGTGTCACCTGCACAGGTACGACGGCTCCATCGTCGTCATCCAGAACCCTGCGCGGCAGACGCTGTTCTTCAACGGCACGAGGGGTGAGTGACACTGGGGACATGGAGGGGATTGGGGACATTGGGGACAGCGGGGACTGCGGGGACTGTGGGGACATTGGGGACAGCGGGGACTGCGGGGACAGCGGGGACAGCGGGGACTGCGGGGACACTGGGGACAGCGGGGACTGCGGGGACACTGGGGACTGTGGGGACTGCGGGGACAATGGGGACAGCGGGGACAGCGGGGACATTGGGGACAGCGGGGACATTGGGGACATTGGGGACACTGGGGACAGCGGGGACAATGGGGACAGCGGGGACATGGAGGGGATTGGGGACAGCGGGGACCTTAGGACATTGGGGACATTGGGGACAGCGGGGACAGCGGGGACAATGGGGACAGCGGGGACAGCGGGGACTGCGGGGACAGTGGGGACAGCGGGGACATGGAGGGGATTGGGGACATTGGGGACAGCGGGGACAGCGAGGACAGCGGGGACAGCGGGGACATTGGGGACATTGGGGACACTGGGGACAGCGGGGACAGCGGGGACAGCGGGGACATGGAGGGGATTGGGGACTTTGGGGACATTGGGGACAATGGGGACATTGGGGACATTGGGGACATTGGGGACATGGAGGGGATTGGGGACATTGGGGACATTGGGGACAATGGGGACATCGGGGACATTGGGGACATTGGGGACAATGGGGACATTGGGGACATGGAGGGGATTGGGGACATTGGGGACATTAATGTGATTTGGGACATTGAGGACATTGGGGGTGTTGGGGACATTGAGAACATTGGGGACGTTGGAGACATTGAGGGGACATTGGGGCGTTGGGGGACACTGGGGACATTAGGGACATTGGGGACATTTGGGATATTGGGGACATTAGGGACGTTGGGGACAATGGGGGCATTGGAAGGATTAGGGACATTGGGGCTGTTGGGGACATTGGGGACTTTTGGGATATTGGGGACATTGGGGACATTGAGGGGATTGGGGACATTGGAAGGATTAGGGACGCTGGGGACGTTGGGGACGTTGGGGACATCGAGAGGATTGGGGACATTTGGGGACATTGAGGGGATTGGGGACAATGAGGACGTTGGGGACATTGGGGACGTTGGGGGAATTGGGGACATTAATGTGATTGGGGACACTGGGGGATTGGGGATGTTGGGGACACTGGGGACCTTGGGGACATTGGAAAGATTAGGGACATTGAGGACATTGGGGATATTGGGACCTTGGGGACATGGGGGGGTTGGGGACACTGGGGGCAGTTAGGGACATTGGGGACATTGGTGTTCAGTGCCACTCTGGGGACAGAGCCTGGGCAGGTCCCAGAGCTGCCCTGGGGCTCTGTGGTGACCCCGCGGTGACCTCAGGTGACACTGTGACCTTGGGGTGGCCTTGGGTGACACTGTGACCTTGGGGTGGCCTTGGGTGACCCTGTGTGACCCACGGCTGTCCCTGTGACCCCAAGATGACACTGTGGTGACCCTGCTGACCCCGTGTGACACTCTGGTGACACTGTCCCCTGTCCCCATTGTCCCCACTGTCCCCAGCGCTGAAGGACAAGCGTTTTGAGCTGGGGCTCTGTGACCCTCTGGGTGTCCCTGTCACCCTCTGGGTGTCCCTGTGACCCCGTGTGACCCATGGGTGACACTGCTGACCCCCTGGTGACACTGCTGTCCCTTGTCCCCGTTGTCCCCAGCGCTGAAGGACAAACAGGGGGTGGCCCTGGGGATCTGTGGGTGTCCCTGTCACCCTCCTGACCCCCTGGTGACACTGCTGTCCCCACTGTCCCCAGCACTGAAGGACGAGCGCTTCGAGCTGGGGCTCTGTGACCCTCTGGGTGTCCCTGTGACCCCGTGTGACACTCCAGTGACATTGTCCCCATTGTCCCCAGTGCTGAAGGACGAGCGCTTCCAGCTGGGGCTCTGTGACACTCCGGTGACACTGCTGACCCCCTGGTGACACTGCTGTCCCCACTGTCCCCAGCGCTGAAGGACAAACAGGGGGTGGCCCTGGGGATCTGTGGGTGTCCCTGTCACCCTCCTGACCCCCTGGTGACACTGCTGTCCCCATTGTCCCCTGTCCCCATTGTCCCCAGCGCTGAAGGACGAGCGCTTCGAGCTGGGGCTCTGTGACCCTCTGGGTGTCCCTGTGACCCCTTGTGACCCCCTGGTGACACTGCTGACCCCCTGGTGACACTGCTGTCCCCACTGTCCCCAGCGCTGAAGGACGAGCGCTTCGAGCTGGGGCTCTGTGACCCTCTGGCTGTCCCTGTGACCCCGTGTGACACTCTGGTGACACTGCTGTCCCCTGTCCCCTGTCCCCAGCGCTGAAGGACGAGCGCTTCGAGCTGGCCGAGTTCAGCCGCCGCCGCCTGCGCCTGCGCCTCGCCCGCGCTCGCCTGGAGGACGAGGGAGGTTACTTCTGCCAGCTCTACGCCGACGACACGCACCACCAGATCGCCACGCTCACCGTGCTCGGTAGGACACCTGGGGACACCTGGGGACACTTGGGGACACCTGGGGACACTTGGGGACACGGCACCGCAGTGGCACTTCCGCCTTGTCACTCCCCACCAGATCCTTCCTGCTCCTTGGGGACACTCTGAGAATGTTTAGTGACACCTGGGGACACTCTAGGGACACTTGGGGATGTCTGGAGACACTTGGGGACACCTGGGGACACTTGGGGACACGGCACTGCGGTGGCACTTCTGCCCTGTCACTCCCCATACACCCAAAATTGGATCCTGGGGACACTTGGGGACACTCTGGGGACACGGAGAAACATCTGGGGATGTCTAGAGACACTTGGAGACACTTGGGGACATCTGGGGACATTGCTAGGGACACTTGGGGACATTTGGGTGTGGTGGCACTTCCCCCCCGTTGATCGCCACCAGAGGGTGGTGTCCCCTCCCTCACCTTGGGGACACTCTGGGGACACCTGGGGACACTTGGAGACACTCTAGGGACATGGAGAGACACCTGGGGACACTCTAGGGACACTTGGGGACACTTGGGGACATGGGGGTGATGTGGCACTTCTGCCCTGTCACTCTGCACCTGAGTGTGGTGTCCCCTCCCTCACCTTGGGGACACTCTGAGGATGTTTAGGGACACTTGGGGACACTCTAGGGACATGGAGAGACACTTAGGGACACCTGGGGACACTTGGGGACACCTGGGGACACCTGGGGACACTTGGGGACACGGCACTGCGGTGGCACTTCCTCCTTGTCACTCAGCACACACCGACAATCAGAGCCTGGTGTCCCTTCCCTCGCCTTGGGGACACTCTGAAGATGTTTAGGGACACTTAGGGACACTCTAGGGACACTCTAGGGACATGGGGACACACCTGGGGACACTCTAGGGACACTTTGGGGACACTTGGGGACACAGGGATGGAGAACGAGGGAGGTTACTTCTGCCAGCTCTACGCCGATGACACGCGCCACCAGATCGCCACGCTCAGAGTGCTCGGTAGGACACCTGGGGACACCTGGGGACACCTGGGGACACCTGGGGACACTTGGGGACATTTGGGTGTGGTGGCACTTCCCCCCCGTTGATCGCCACCAGGGCTCGGTGTCCCCTCCCTCACCTTGGGGACACCTTGGGGACACTCTGAGGATGTTTAGGGCCACGTGAGGATATCTGGAGACACTTGGGGACACTTGGGGACAGCTGGGGACATTTGGGGACATTTGGGTGTGGTGGCAGTTCTGTGCTGTCGCTCGCCACCTGAGTGTGGTGTCCCCTCCCTCACCTTGGGGACACTCTGAGGATGTTTAGGGACACTTGGGGACACTCTAGGGACATGGAGAGACACCTGGGGACACTCTAGGGACACTTGGGGACACCTGGGGACACAGCACTGTGGTGGCAGTTCTGTGCTGTCGCTTGCCACCTGAGTGTGGTGTCCCCTCCCTCACCTTGGGGACACCTTGGGGACACTCTGAGGATGTTTAGGGACACGTGAGGATATCTGGAGACACTTGGGGACACTTGGGGACACCTGGAGACACTTGGGGACACCTGGGGACACCTGGGGACACTTGGGGACATGGCACTGCAGTGGCACTTCCGCCTTGTCACTCCCCACCAGATCCTTCCTGCTCCTTGGGGACACTCTGAGAATGTTTAGTGACACCTGGGGACACTCTAGGGACACTTGGGGATGTCTGGAGACACTTGGGGACACTTGGGGACACTTGGGGACACGGCACTGCGGTGGCACTTCCCCATCATCGCTTGCCACCTGAGTGGGGTGTCCCCTCCCTCACCCTGGGGACACTCTGGGGACACCTGGGGACACTCGGAGACACTCTAGGGACATGGAGAGACACCTGGGGACACTCTAGGGACACTTGGGGACACTTGGGGACATGGGGGTGATGTGGCACTTCCACCCTGTCACTCTGCACCTGAGTGTGGTGTCCCCTCCCTCACCTTGGGGACACTTTGGGGACACTCTGAGGATGTTTAGGGACACTTGGGGACACTCTAGGGACACTTGGGGGCACTTAGAGACACTCTAGGGGCACCTGGGGACACTTGGGGACGCTCTGGGGACACCTGAGTTCACCTGGGGACACTTTGGGGACACTTGGGGACACTTTGGGGACGCTCTGGGGACACCTGAGTTCACCTGGGGACACTTGGGGACACGGGGGTGTGGCTGCCATCACTTCCTGTCCCTCGGTCACCTCCCCCACGCCCAAAGCCACATCCTGCTGTCCCCTCCCTGACCTTGGGGACACCTGGGGACAGGGAGGGGACACCTGGGGACACTCTGGGGACATTTGGGGACACCTGGGGACACCTGGGGACACTCTGGGGACACTTGGGGACACCTGGGGACACTCTGGGGACACTTGGGGACACCTGGGGACACTCTGGGGACACTTGGGGACATGCGCTGGCGCTTGTCCCTTGTCCCCTGACCCCTCTGTGTTGTCCCCTGACCCCTGCGGCCTTGTGTCCCCCACTGTCCCCTCTGTCCCCAGTGTCCCCAATGCCCCTGATGTCCTCAGTGTCCTCAATGTCCCCAATGTCCCTAACTGTCCCCAATGTCCCTAACTGTCCCCAATGTCCCCAGTGTTCCCACTGTCCCCAATCTCCTCAATGTCCCCAGTGCCCTCAGTGTCCCCAACACCCCCAATATCCCTAATGTCCCCAATGTCCCCAATCCCCCCAAGGTCCCCAATGTCCCCTGATTCTCCCCAATGTCCCTAACTGTCCCCAATGTCCTCAACGCCCCCAATGTCCCCAGCCCCCCCAATCCCTCAACATCCCCAATGTCCCCTGAGTGTCCCCAATCCCCTCAATGTCCCCAACCCCTCCACTGTCCCCAATGTCCCCAATGCCCCCAGTCCCCCCAATGTCCCCAATGTCCCCTGACTCTCCCCAATATCCCCAAACCCCCCACTGTCCCCAATGTCCCTAACTGTCCCCTCTGTCCCTCACTGTCCCTACTGTCCCTAACTGTCCCCAATGTCCCCACAGTGCCCCCCGAGCCCCCCATGTCCCCATGTCCCTAATCCCTCCAATATCCCCAACCCCCCCAATGTCCCCACTGTCCCCAATCCCCCCAATATCCCCACTGTCCCCAATCCCCTCAATGCCCCCACTGTCCCCCGTGTCCCCACTGTCGCCAGTGTCCCCAACTGTCCCCGTTGTCCCCGCAGTGCCCCCCGAGCCGCCGGTGGTCGAGGCAGGAGCTCTGGCGGTCGAGGGGGGGGAGGTGGAGCTGAGCTGCCTCGTGCCCCGCGCGCGCCCCCTGGCGACACTGCGGTGGTACCGCGACCGCCGCGAGCTGCCAGGTCAGTGACGCCATCGGGGACATTGGGGACATCACTGGGGACATGGGGGGGATTGGGGATATCGGGGGGGTTGGGGATATCGGGGGGGTTGGGGACATTGGGGACATTGGGGGGATTGGGGACATTGGGGACACTGTGGTGGTACCGCGACCGCCGCGAGCTGCCAGGTCAGTGACGCCATCGGGGACATTGGGGACATCATTGGGGACATGGGGGGGATTGGGGACATTGGGGGGATTGGGGACAGTTGGGGACGTTGGGGGGATTGGGGACACTGGGGGGATTGGGGACATTGGGGGGGATTGGGGGGATTGGGGACACTGCGCTGGTACCGCGACCGCCGCGAGCTGCCAGGTGGGTGACAGCATCGGGGACATCGGGGACACTGGGGACACTGGGGGGATTGGGGACACTGGGGGGATTGGGGACACTGGGGGGACTGGGGACACTGAGGTGGTACCGCGACCGCCGCGAGCTGCCAGGTCAGTGACATTATCGGGGACATTGGGGACATTGGGGGGATTGGGGACATTGGGGGGATTGGGGACATTGGGGGGATTGGGGACATTGGGGGGATTGGGGACATTGAGGACATTAATGGCATTGGGGACATTGGGAGGATTGGGGACATTGGGGACATTGGGGGCTTGGGGACATTGGGGACATTATGGAGATTGAGGACATTGGCAGCATTGAGACATTGAGAGGATTGGGGACATGAGAGACCTCATTGTCCCCAACGTCCCCAATGTCCCCAACACCCCCAACGTCCCCGCTGTCCCCAACTGTCCCCGCTGTCCCCAGGGCACAGCAGCCACCGGCAGGACGGCAAGGTGTTCTGGCAGCGCAGCGTCCTCAGGCTGCGCGTGGAGCGCAGGGACCACGGCGCCATCGTCACCTGCGAGGCCACGCACCCCGCGCTGGGCAGGGGACAGCGGCGCCAGACCCAGTACATGCTGGACGTGCAGTGTGAGCCACTGGGAGGGACTGGGATATACTGGGAGGGAGTGGGAATGGACTGGGAGGGACTGGGATGGACTGGGAATGGACTGGGAGGGACTGGGAGCGACTGGGAATGGATTGGGGACATTGGGGACACAATGGTGACAGAGCCTGGACATGCTGGACGTGCAGTGTGAGGGACTGGGACCAAACTGGGATGGACTGGGAGCGACTGGGAATGGATTGGGGACATTGGGGACAGCGGCGCCAGACCCAGTACATGCTGGACGTGCAGTGTGAGGGACTGGGAGCAACTGGGATATACTGGGAGGCACTGGGAGGGACTGGGAGGGACTGGGAGGGACTGGGAATGGATTGGGGACATTGGGGACACAATGGTGACAGAGCCTGGACATGCTGGACATGCAATGTGAAGGACTGGGACGGACTGGGATGTACTGGGAGGCACTGGGAATGGACTGGGAGGGACTGGGAGCAACTGGGAATGGACTGGGAGCGACTGGGAATGGATTGGGGACACTGGGGACACAATGGTGACAGAGCCTGGACATGCTGGACATGCAGTGTGAGAGACTGGGAGGGACTGGGATATACTGGGAGGCACTGGGAACAGATTGGGAGGGACTGGGAGGGACTGGGACCAAACTGGGATGGACTGGGAGGGACTGGGAATGGATTGGGGACATTGGGGACACAATGGTGACAGAGCCAGGACATGCTGGACATGCAGTGTGAGAGACTGGGAGGGACTGGGATCAAACTGGGAGGGACTGGGAGGACCGGGAACTCAGACTGGGATATACTGGGAGGCACTGGGATGGACTGGGAGGGGATTGGGGACACAGAGGGGGTGACCAGGAGGTCCTAGGTGACACTGGGGGGGTCACAGATGACACTGAGGAGTCCCAGGTGACACTGAGGGGTCCCAGGTGACACTGGGGGGGGTCACAGGTGACACTGGGGGGGGTTCCAGGTGACAGCAGGTGACAGCAGGTGACACTGAGGGGTCCCAGGTGACACTGGGGGGGGTCCCAGGTGACACTGGGGGGGGTTCCAGGTGACAGCAGGTGACACAGCCGTGTTGGTGTCCCCAGACCCGCCGTCGGCGCGGATCCACCCCTCGCAGAGCGTCCTGCGCGAGGGTGACACCTTGGTGCTCACCTGTGCCGTCAACGGCAACCCGCGGTGAGTGACACACCTGGGACAGGTGGGGACACACCTGGGGACACACCTGGGGACACACCTGGGGACACCTGGGGATGGGTGGGGACACACCTGGGGACACACCTGGGGACACACCTGGGGACACCTTGGGGACACCCTGGGGACACACCTGGGGACACCTTGGGGACACACCTGGATACACCTGGTGACACCTTGGGGACACACCTGGATACACCTGGTGACACCTTGGGGACACACCTGGTGACACACCTGGGGATAGGTGGGGACACACCTGGGAGGCCCTGGGGATATCCTTGGGACACAGTGACACACCTGGGGCACACCTGGGGACACTCCTGGGGACACACCTGGGGATGGGTGAGACACCCTGGGGACACCTTGAGTGCCACACCCAATGCCAAACCCAGAGACACACCTGGGGACACACCTGGACACACCTGGGGACACCTTGGGGCACACCTGGGGACACCTGGGGACACACCTGGGGACACCTGGGGACACTCCTGGGGACACACCTGGGGATGGGTGAGACACCCTGGGGACACCTTGGGTGCCACACCCAATGCCAAACCCAGAGACACACCTGGGGACACCTTGGGGCACACCTGGGGACACACCTGGACACACCTGGGGACACACCTGGACACACCTGGGGACACCTTGGGGCACACCTGGGGACACCTGGGGACACACCTGGTGCCACACCTGTCCGCAGGCCCACGGAGGTGGCGTGGAGCCGCGGGAACGAGTCGCTGCCGGCGCGGGCGAGGGCCGAGGGCGAGCGGCTGACGCTGCCGGCGCTGGCACCTGGGGACAATGGCACCTACACCTGTCACGTGGGCAACGCCCACGGCCGCGCCTCCGACACCTACGTGCTCGTGGTGTACGGTAGGTCACACCTGGGGACACCTGGGGAGGGTTGGGGACACACCTGGGACACCTGGGGACGCACCTGGAACACCTGGGGACACCTGGGGAGGGTTGGGGACACACCTGGAACACCTGGGGACACCTGGGGACACACCTGGGATACCTCGGGATGGGCGGGAATACCTGGGGGGACACCTGGGGAGGGTTGGGGAGACCTGAGGAGGGTTGGGAACACACCTGGGGACGCACCTGAGACACCTGAGAACACCTGGGCACACCTGGGGAGGGTTGGGGACACACCTGGGGACACATTTGGGACACCTGAGAACACCTGGGGCTGTGAGGGGACACATCTGGGACACACTAGGACACCTTGGAAGGCTTGGGGACACACCTGAGAACACCTGACGAGGGTTGGGGACACACCTGGGACACCTGGGGACACATTTGGGACACCTGAGAACACCTGGGGACACATTTGGGACACCTGAGAACACCTGGGGGCACACCTGAGAACACCTGGGGAGGGTTGGGGGCTCACCTGGGACACCTGGGGACACCTGAGAACACCTGGGGACACATTTGGGACACCTGGGGACACACCTGGTGACGCCCCTCCCCCTGTGGCGCAGACCCCGGCGCGGTGGTGGCGGCGCAGGGGGCGGGGCCATTCGCGGTGGTGGGCGGGGCCTTGGCGCTGCTCGTGTTCCTGCTGCTGCTGCTGCTCGGGGCCTTGGTCTGGTGCTCCGTGCGCCAGAAAGGTGGGCGGGGCCTCGGGAGAGGGGGCGGGGCCTCGGGGAGGGGGCGGGGCCTCGAGAAAATGGGCGGGGATTCAAGAAATGGGAGTGGCTTTGGGGAAATGGGCGGGGCCTTGGCGCTGCTCGGGGCCTTGGTCTGGTGCTCCGTGCGCCAGAAAGGTGGGCGGGGCCTCGGGGAGGGGCGGGGCCTCGGGGAGGGGGCGGGGATTTGAGAAAATGGGTGGGGCTTCAGGGGGATGGGCGGGGTCTTGAGAAAATGGGAGTGGCCTGTTTGAGGGCAGTGCTGGGCCTTGGGGGCGTGGTTTAATGGCGGCAGGAAGTGGGCGTGGCCTCTAGGAGGGGGTGTGGCCTCGGGGGAGTGGGCGGGGATTGGAGATAGTGGGAGGGGCATCGAGAAAAGGGGTGGGGCTTCAGGGAAATGGGAGTGGCCTGTGGTCTGGGGTGGGGCTGGGACTCGGGGGCGTGGTTTAATGGTGCTGGAAGTGGGCGGGGCCTCTAGGAGGGGGTGTGGCCTCGGGGAGTGGGTGGGGCTTGAAGAAAATGGGAGGGGCATCGCAGGAAAGGGAGGGGTCTTGGCCCTGGGGGCGGGGCTGGGCCTTGGGGGTGTGGTTTAATGGCTGGCAGAAAAGGGCGGGGCCTCGGGAAGTGGGAGGGGCATCGAGAAAATGGGCGGGGACTCAAGAAATGGGGTGGGGGCGTGTCCGGGCCGTGAGTGGGCGTGTCCCGAGTGTGTCTGCGCATGCGTGGGCGTGTCTGGGGCATGTCCACACATGCGTGGGCGTGGCCGGAGCGTGTCTGGGGCTTGTCTGCGCATGCGTGGGCGTGGCCGGAGCGTGTGCACATGCGTGGGCGTGGCCGGAGCGTGTCTGCGCATGCGTGGGCGTGTCCAGATCATGTGCGCATGCGTGAGTGTGGCCGGAGCGTGTCTGGGGCGTGTCTGCACATGCGTGGGCGTGGCCGGAGCGTGTCTGGGGCGTGTCTGCGCATGCGTGGGCGTGTCCGGATCATGTGCGCATGCGTGGGCGTGTCTGGGGCGTGTCTGCGCATGCGTGTGTGTGTCCAGATCATGTGCGTGGGCGTGTTTGGAGCGTGGGCGGAGCGTGTCTGCGCATGCGTGGGCGTGGCCGGAGCGTGTCTGCGCATGCGTGGGTGTGGCCGGAGCGTGTCTGCGCATGCGTGGGTGTGGCCGGAGCGTGTCTGGGGCTTGTCTGCGCATGCGTGGGCGTGTCCTGATCATGTGCGTGGGCGTGTTTGGAGCGTGGGCGGAGCGTGTCTGCGCATGCGTGGGTGTGGCCGGAGCGTGTCGGGTTTGTCTGCGCATGCGTGGGCTTGTCCAGATCATCTGCGCATGCGTGGGTGTGGCCGGAGTGTGTCTGCGCGTGCGTGGGCGTGTCCAGACCATGTGCGCATGCGTGGGCGTGTCTGGAGCGTGGCCGGAGCGTGTCTGCGCATGCGTGGGCGTGGCCGGAGCGTGTCTGGGGCGTGTCTGCGCATGCGTGGGTGTGTCCAGATCATGTGCGCATGCGTGGGCGTGGCCGGAGCGTGTCGGGTTTGTCTGCGCATGCATGGGCGTGGCCACAGCGTGTCTGGGGCTTGTCTGCGCATGCGTGGGCGTGGCCGGAGCGTGCCTGCGCATGCATGGCTGTGTGTGGGCGTGGTCACTGCTGCACGGGCGTGGCCGGAGCGTGCCCGGCCGTGTCGCCGATGTCCCCGCGGTGTCCCCAATGTCGCCGCGGTGTCCCCAGGCTCGTACCTGACGCACGAGGCCAGCGGGCTGGAGGAGCACGGCGAGGCGCGCGAGGCTTTCCTGGGGGGAGAGGGCGGCAAGCGCAAGGAGGAGTTCTTCATCTGAGGGGACACGGGGACAGCGGGGACAGCGCTGGGGACAGTGCTGGGGACATCGGGGACACGGAGCGGGGACAGCGCGGGGACAGCGGGGATGGAGCTGGGGACATTGGGGACATGGGGGACATGGAGCTGGGACAGCGGGGATGGAGCTGAGGACATTGGGGACATCGGGGGGAGAGAGTTGGGGACATCGGGGATGGATTGGGGACATCGGGGACACGGGACGAGAGAGTTGGGGACATCTGGGACACCGTTGGGGACAGAGTTGGGGACATCCTGTGGGGGGTGAGGGGACGGCGTTGGGGACATCAGGGACACAGGGGAGGGGACAAAATTGGGGACATCCTGTGGGGGATGTGGGGACGGAGTTGGGGACATTGGGGACACGGGGCGAGAGATTTGGGGACATCGGGGACGGAATTGGGGACATCCTGTGGGGGATGTGGGGACGGAGTTGGGGACATCGGGGACGGAGTTGGGGACATTGGGGACACGGGACGAGAGAGTTGGGGACATCAAGGAGGGGACAGAATTGGGGACATCAGGGACATGGGGGGACAGAGTCAGGGACAGAGTTAGGGACATCGGGGACACCGTTGGGGATGGAGTTGGGGACATCCTGTGGGGGTGAGGACACAGAGTTGGGGACATCACAGGGACAGAGTTGGGGACACCGCAGAGTTGGGGACATCACAGGGATGGGGACAAATTGGGGACATCCACGGGGGGACAGATTTGGGGACATCGGGGCACCATTGGGGACAGAGTTGGGGACATTGGAGACCGAATTGGGGACATCCTGTAGGGGGCGCGGGGACGGAGTTGGGGACATTTCGGGGACACGGCGGGTGACCCGGGGGGGGCTTTGGGGACGCTGCAGGGGTCAGGGGCTAAGCCCCGCCCACCCCAAGCCCCGCCCCCCGCGGGGTGGGGGAGGGGCCCAGCCTAGGGTCCCCCCAAAGCTCAAAGCCATGCGGGGTGGGGGAGGGGCGGGGTGGGGGAGGGGCGTGTCCGTGTCCCCACGCACAATGGGGGGGGTGGGGGAGGGGCAGGGGGAGGGGCAGGAATGATGTCATGAGGAGGGGGCGTGGCCTGGCGCGGCCCCGCCCCCTCCGCGGGTGTGGCTGTAAATAACCTTTTAACCACGTTTGATACGCAATAAACAACCCCGATTCGTAACTGGTGGGACTGGGGGGACTGGGAGGGACTGGGGGGGGATTGGGGGGGACTGGGATGGGACTGGGATGGGACTGGGATGGACTGGGAGGGACTGCGGGGGGAGTGGGGGGGACTGGGATGGACTGGGAGAGACTGGGAGGGATTGGGGGGGACTGGGATGGGACTGGGATGGACTGGGATGGGACTGGGAGGGACTGGAATGGAACTGGGAGAGACTGGGATAGACTGGGAGCAACTGGGAGGGAGTGGGAGGGAACTGGGAGAGGATTGGGGGGGACTGGGATGAACTGGGAGAGACTGGGATGGAACTGGGGAGGACTGGGAGGGACTGGGATGGAACTGGGAGGGAACTGGGGGTCCCTGGGTCACTCTGGAGGTCCCCGGGGCCATACTGGGAGCACTGGTTCACACTGGGAGCCTCCCGCGCCCACCCAGCGCCACCAGAGGGCGCCAAACCCTCCACTCCCCGCCCCCTTCCCCCAAAAGCCACGCCCCCTCCTTTCATTGGCCGCCGATTACATCACCACCCCCAGACCCCGCCCCGTGCCGAGTGGGCGGAGCTAACACACACCGGAAGCGGAAGTCGCTCCGGGGGTCGCGCCGGAAGCAGGAAGTCGCCGCCGCCGGGGGGGCGCGCCGCGGCCGCGAGAGCGAGTGAGGGTCCCGGGGGTCCCGGGGGTCGATTTTGGGAGTCCCGGGGGGGTCTGGGACCTCCATTTGGGGGTCTGGGGGTGATTTGGGGGGTCCCGGGGGTGGTTTGGGGTCCCCGGAAGGCTTGGGGAGGGTCCGGGGGTCGGGGGAGGCTTTGAGGCCTACACGGAAGGGATTTTGGGGTGGGGGAGGGGTGGTCGTGGGGGTTTTTTGGGGTTTTTGGGGGAATTTGGGGAATTTTTTGGGTTTGGGGGTCTTCTCCGGGGGTCTCGGGGTGGGAATTTGGGGAAATCTGGGAATTTTTTGGGGAATTTTTTGGGGTTCTGGGGGGGCTCGGGGGTTTGGGGGTCTTTTCCGGGGGTTTCGGGGTAGAAATTTGAGGAATTTTTTTGGGAATTTTGTGAAATTTTTTTAGAATTTGGAGAATTTGGGGAATTTTTTGGGTCTGGGGGTCTTTTCCGGGGGTTTCGAGGTGGAAATTTGGGGAATTTGGGGAATTTTTTTGAGAATTTGGGGAATTTTTTTTTTAATTTGGGGAATTTTGGGGAGTTTGGGGGAGGGGCTCGAGGGTTTGGGGGTCTCGGGGTGGAAATTTGGGGAATTTTTGGGGAATTTGGGGATTTTTTTTTTGGGAATTTGTGGGATTTTTGGGGGAATTTGGGGGATTTTTGAGGTTTGGGGGAGGGGCTCGAGGGTTTGGAGGTCTCGTGTTGGAAATTTGGGTGTTTTGGGAATTTTTTGGGGAATTTTTTGAGTTTTGGGGTCTTTCCCGGGGTCTCGGAGTGGAAATTTGGGAAATTTGGGGACTTTTTTGGGGTTTCTGGGGTGGAAATTTAGGAAATTTGGGAAATTTTGGGAATTTTTGGTGACTCCCCCCCCCTCCCCCCAGGATGTCGCAGCCGCCGAGCCCCCAGCCCCCCCCGCCCCCCCCGGCGCGCCCCTCCCCCCACAGGACCCCCCCGGGCCCCCCCCGGCGACACCAGGAGGGGGAGGAGGGGGGGGAGGGGCAGGGGGGGGAGGGGACCCCCCCCGGGACCCCCCCCGGGACCCCCCAGGGGACAAGGCCCAAAGGAGCTGAGTGTGAGTGGGGGAGGGGCGGGGGGGGGAGGGGTTGGGGACATTTCGGGGGTGACATTGTGGGGGAGGGGCGCCGAGGGGGGAGGGGTTGGGGACACCTCGGGGGTGTCATTGTGGGGGTGGGGGTGGCTTTGGGGGGTCCCCTGTCCATCCCGGGGGGTGTCACTTGTGTCCCCAGGGGTGTCACCATGTCCCCATCATTGTCACCATTGTCCCCAGGATTGTCCCCAGGGGTGTCACTTGTGTCCCCAGGGGTGTCACCATGTCCCCATGCTTGTCCTGGCATCCCCACCATGGCCCCCCATGTCCTCACCATTGTCCCCACCGTTGTCCCCGTGTCCCCGCCATTGTCACCCACGTCCCCACGCTTGTCCTCTATGTTCCCACGATTGTCACCAATGTCCCCGGGGGTGCCACCCACATCCCAAACATTGTCCCCATGTCCCCACGACTGTCACCCATGTCCCCACGCTTGTCCCTGGGTCCCTGGGGGTATCACCCATGTCCCCACCATTGTCCCCAGTGTCCCCCCGAGTGTCCCTGTGTCCCCACGCTTGTCCCTGGGCATGTCCCCGTGTCCCCGGGGGTGTCCCCACCGTTGTCCCCGTGTCCCCCCAGACCGCCTGGGCTCTCGCCGCTGCCGCCGCTGCCTCATCACCTTCCCGGACGCAGCGTTCGCCGCGCGCCACGCCAAGCGCCAGCACCCGCGCGACTTCGCCGCCGCCGCCCTGCGGGGGGCGCTCTTCGTCTGCTTCGTCTGCGCGCGCCCCTTCGGCTCCTCCCCCGCGCTGCTGCGGCACCAGCGAGGCCACGCCCACCAGGCCACGCCCACCAGGTCTGCGCCCGCCCACCACGAGGCCCCGCCCCCTCTGGCGTGCACGGAGTGCGGGAGGGAGTTCGCCCGCGAGGGGGCGCTGCACCGCCACTACATCCGCCACGCGCGGGGGGAGCTCTAGGGGGCGGGGCTTGGCGGGAGGGGGTGGAGTCTGACAGGGAAGGGGGCGTGGCTTGCGGTTTGGCGGGAAATAAAAGACGGCGGCGGCAGAGAATGAAGTGTGAGGTTCGTGACGTCATGGTGGGGGAGGGGCGGGGACTGTGGGATGATGTCATTGCAATCCAACCCCCCATGTGACCCTGTGGCCCCGCCCCCTCTGTGATGTCATGCACTCCTCCCCCAAAAGCAGAGCATTGGTTGTGAGGTTGATGACGTCACAGCATGGGGAGAGACTTGGGGATGACATCACCACGATCCCACCCCCCATGTGACCCCACCCCCTCTGTGACGTCACACCCCCCCCAAATCGACGACACCGACCCCTCCTCCTCCATGACATCACATCTTGTTGATGACGTCATCAGCCTA
>JAXCHO010000976.1:0-19967 GCA_036630365.1 Acanthiza pusilla
TGCCCTCTAAACATAGAACATGGGCACAAGAGAATAAAGGACAATGGCAAAGCATCAACCTAGAGTCTTGCTCAATGAAAGAGCAGTTAGGATACATCTGTGAAGGAATCCCAGAAGAAGACAAAGATACTTGCTTAGATCCAGATCAAAGCATTTGTCACTTTGAAGTGCATTCGGTCAAGCAAACGACTCGGCTGGTGTGTGCTGGACAAGGTTGTGTCTGTCTCAGGACAGCATGTCCCACCATAATGGTAGACAAGCTGGTTGTAAATGAGACTCAATTCAATTTATGCATTTGCAACTCCACAAAAGTTGAAGGATGTGACTTTTCCTATCAGGCACCTGTAATATCACAGCAGTATGTAAAGGCGAGCCTGACTACCGTGCAGGAAATCTTGCCAGTGCCCATAGGAATGAGCTTGACACGTGGAAACAATTCAAACTGTTTTCAAGCAATTTGAAGGACACTTGTCTCATCATTGGTGGGATGTGCTCTTTGGATGGTGTCCAACAGCAACTGGTGTACTAAATGCCTTGATTCATCCTATTGTTGTATTATTTTCTTTAGCAGGTATTAGTTTCACCCTATGCGTTGTGATGCTTGTTTGGAATTGGAGGATTTTGCGAAAAATGGCCGCTTTAACATCGCTCTCCAAAGCGTATGGCCTAGTCTTAAGGGACGATAGCCATACAGCATGGATAGATGAGGAGGAGTCTCCAAATGGAGTAAAAGAATTGACTCATGGCAAAAGAGAAGTGGGGAATGAAACATAGGGTTTTCTTTTAGGCACTGAAATGTAGAGATTTTAGATAAAAGTTAGTTCTGTTAAAATCAACTAGAATAGACAAGTAATAATCCTAAGAACAGAGGTTCATAGGAGAGCCTAGACAGTTCGCAATCTTGCCCAGATGCAACCTACTCAGAAGCAATAGAAGAGAGCATTGGGAGTTTTCCAGGGTCAAATGTATTGTCAAAAAGCAATGAAGTAAGAAGGTCACACCGAGGAAGACTCATATTAGTTCTTCAAAAGCAGCCCTCAGACTCAAATAAAGACCACCGACCCAATTCCATTGCAGGAACTGCGCATGCATAATGACTTTTTGCTAATTTCCATGCAAAGCGGGGAATGGGAGGCGCTTATGCTATGTATATGTATCTGTATTTTAAATATGCATTTTTGTTGTAGATAAGTAAGTTCTGTGTTGCATTGTTACTTTGGAGCTGTACGTTTGGGAGCTATCCCTGGAGCTCTCCGGCGCTGAAATAAATATACACTTTCCAACCGTAACAAGTTAGAGAGTCTTTGTCCGTCTCGGTGGATATGGATATTAGATCTATATCAGCATTTTAATAATGCACTCAGAGAAACAGGCAAAGTGGAGATGGTTAAGGAGCATGAATGGCCCGGGGACCGGCAGGGGGAAAGTGTTGCACAGCAACAGACTCCGTGGAACCGATGAAGGAAAAGCTGGCATAGAAGGAAAGGTGTTCTGTGAGGGGTGTGCTGCGCTCTGTCCCTACATAGGAGGGGGATGGAGCCCGGGCTGGCCCCCCCAATTGGAGAGGGACGGAGACCCCCTTTGGCCCGGCAAAGGTGAGGAGAATGGAGAAGCTGACGATCATCATGGTGTGGTGTGAGAGGGAAGGGGACATCCCCCCCAAGCCCTTCCCAAGCATCCCCGGGGCGAGAGGGACGGAGACCCCTCGAGCACCCGCTGGGGTGCAGACAAAATAAAATGGGCAGAAATTCAACCTAACAACACATAAAATGCTTTGACTGATATTTGCTCTCCCAAGGAGTCACTTGTGACAAAAATGCAAACAAATTGCAAAACCCTGGTCCTTGCCGTGGGAGAGGAGGACAGAGAGCCCCGGCCTCCCAAAAAGGGAGAGAGGACAGAGGTCCCCTGAGCCCCACAGGGGCAAGGGTAATGGAGAGCCCTAAGGTGTCTGCATAGGGGAGAGGAGGATGAAGAGCTCCTGGCAAGCACAAAGGCAAGATGAGGATGGAGAAGCCACTGGCCACCCCAAAAGAGAGGAGGATGGAGAATGTCCTGCCCCCCGAAAGCTAAGGGCAAAGGGAGCCCCACAGCCGAGTGAGTTCTCATGAGATGTCAGCTAGCAGTACATGCCAGATCCTAATTCTGAGCTGAGCAGTTTCAGTAGAAGTCAGGATAATACGCGTTTTTCTAAGTACCATGAAAATTGGAATTGAAGAAAAACAGAGCTGGAGCTCAAGAACCCAAAGCAAATGTAGACAGTTAATTGGCATTGACTTCAAAATGGAATAACGAGGCGCCTGAGTACCACAGGCCTATGTCTGAGCTCTGATGTTTATTATTTGCATTTCCTGAATAATGTTATCCTTTTTATACAATGGGATAGCAAGGGGATGAAAAGTCAAAGCAATTTCTTCTCAATGTCTCTTTTTGATTGTCTGTTTCCAGCCAAGAAGATATTTTGTCTGCTCTTTGAAGGAAGGGTCCACAGGTGAGAATGACACCCGCCCCGGCCCCGCCCCCTGCGGCCCCGCCCCGCGCCCGAGGCACGCGCAGTCCCCACCCATCATCGAACCCTCCGCCTCTCGACCAATCAGATGGCTCGGTCACGTTCTGAGCCCGCCCCCTCTGTCAGCGATTCGTCACAATGGCTTGGAAGGTTGGCTTGGGCGCCTGCATTGTGGTGTCACTCGACTGCCATTGGCTGTGGCTGAGGGGGCGTGGCTCATGGCGCCTATATAAAGGGAGGCGCGGGGCGGTGGGGTGAGTGCGGAGTGGGCGGCGGGCGGAGAGCGGCGGTGGTGGAGAGCAGCGGAGCGGGCGGAGAGCAGCGGAGCTCGGCGGGCTCGGCCCCGCAGCGCTGGAGCCCCGGGAGCGGCCCTGGCCCTCAGCGCCGCGAGCCTGGGGCGCCGGGATTGGGGTGTGGGGGTGGCTGCTTGGGTGGGAGTGGTGCGGCGCTTGTCGCCGCTGCCGCTCTTGGGTACCCGCGGCGGCATGGCTCCCAAAGGGAGGGGGACGGAGGCGGAGCCGGCCCTCCAAAATTGGAGTGGGGCGGAGAGCACCCCCGGGCCGGCACAGGTAAGTAGGTATTGGAGAAGGAAGGGTGCGGAAGGAAGGAAGGAAGAAAGGAAGGAGGGAGGGAGGGAGGGAGGGAGGGAAGGGAGGGAGGGAGGGAGGGAGGGAGGGAGGGAGGGAGGGAGGGAGGGAGGGAGGGAGGGAGGGACGGAGAAAGGAAGGAAGGAAGGAAGGAAGGAAGGAAGGAAGGAAGGAAGGAAGGAAGGAAGGAAGGAAGGAAGGAAGGAAGGAAGGAAGGAAGGAAGGAAGGAAGGAAGGAAGGAAGGAAGGAAGGGTGCGGAAAGAAGGAAGGAAGGAAGGAAGGAAGGAAGGAAGGAAGGAAGGAAGGAAGGAAGGAAGGAAGGAAGGAAGGAAGGAAGGAAGGAAGGAAGGAAGGAAGGAAGAAAGAAGAAAGAAAGAAAGAAAGAAAGAAAGAAAGAAAGAAAGAAAGAAAGAAAGAAAGAAAGAAAGAAAGAAAGAAAGAAAGAAAGAAAGAAAGAAAGAAAGAAAGAAAGAAAGAAAGAAAGAAAGAAAGAAAGAAAGAAAGAAAGAAAGAAAGGAAGAAAGAAAGAAAGAAAGAAAGACGGGAATTGATGGGCCAGTACATGATGTACAACGTGGAGATTATGTGTATGTTAAGTCTTTTGCAGGGAAGACCCTAGAAGTGCAGTGGAGGGGACCGTTGCAATTGCTCCTCACGACCTTCGCTGCGATCAAGGTCAAGGCACAGAAAGCCTGGATTCACCATTCCCGAGTGAAGAAGGCGCTTGACAGAATTTGGAGAGTAACAGCGGGTGAAGACGAACTGAAGCTGAAGCTGACCCAAGAAAGTGATTAGTGGACTTGTAGGTGTTATGAACATAATGTGTAAAGTGAGAATTTTAGTAGTCCTTGTCATAATTGTGACAGGAATCAAGGCAGCAGCACTCAGGTCCAATGCAAGAGGAGTATACGGATGCCAAGGGAAGGCATATGATCCACACTCCCGAAAGGCTGTGAACAAGATGCTCAGAGTTACAAATGCACGTGTATGAGAAGGGTAAAATATTCTAGGTTGTGAATATGCTTTTGTGCAGGATGGGTTCTGTGAGACTTCTCAAACACCCATGGAAGTCATCTGACTTGGCCCTGAATGTTGTGACAAATGATTGAGTACGTGCCCTGAGTTCAGATTTAAAATAGAGGGGTGTGCAAAAAGAGCATATTTCATTGACTTTAAGCTCACCCAAATTTTTACAGAGCCCTATAAAAATCAAGGTGAAGTAAGCAGAGCAGCAGCAAGAAAAGTCAAGAGCACGATTCAGGCATCCAAAAAGAGGCAGTCCCTAGTTGCCAGAGTTCTGAAAATTGGGCCATATGCTATGAAGAAAACTGGACTTCAAAAGCTGTAAACTAACCTGGAATGGTCCTTAGAAAGAGTAGAATGGGGATGCAAGTAAAGGTATCTGCCATGGGGCCAGAGTGTGCCCCCTTTCTCAAAAATCCCTCTACAGACTGGAGCAATTAGCTCTGACACCGTATACCTTATAACTTCAAAACTAAAAGGGACCTTACAGGAGTGTTGGGGACAGGATTGGGAGTCGTAAATGCAATTGATTCAGAAGTACTAATGAACAAATTGGCCACAGTGGGGAGTGACTTAGTTAAATTACAGCAGCCATTGCAATCTTCCTTGCTGGCTTTAGGTAATGATCATTGGAAATTGTCCAAAGTATTGCCAGAGTGGGAGAGCACGGAAGAACTGGACCATGAAGTAATGATCAATGCTCTCGGTGTAGCCAGCAAAAATATTTCCTTAGCCCTTGGCTGCGTTCGAGCACAACTATGGGTGTAATCTGTAGCTGCTTCAGTTATGGGAGAAGGTGAAGTAGGGATCTTCCCCGTTGAAATTGATAAAATTGTTTGGGACAATGCCTCTGAAATTGAAAAAGAACTTCAGTCTTGGTGGGTTTTAGTCAATTTTACATATGAGCCCGTGACAAATATAGTCACAGCCTTTGTCCTGACTATTCATAATGCGTCAGTTAGCCTGATCTATCCAATAATTCCTCTAGGATTAAATCATCAAGGAACTGTACTATAGCCCTCTAAACATAGAACATGGGCACAAGAGAATAAAGGACAATGGCAAAGCATCAACCTAGAGTCTTGCTCAATGAAAGAGCAGTTAGGATACATCTGTGAAGGAATCCCAGAAGAAGACAAAGATACTTGCTTAGATCCAGATCAAAGCATTTGTCACTTTGAAGTGCATTCGGTCAAGCAAACGACTCGGCTGGTGTGTGCTGGACAAGGTTGTGTCTGTCTCAGGACAGCATGTCCCACCATAATGGTAGACAACCTGGTTGTAAATGAGACTCAATTCAATTTATGCATTTGCAACTCCACAAAAGTTGAAGGATGTGACTTTTCCTATCAGGCACCTGTAATATCACAGCAGTATGTAAAGGCGAGCCTGACTACCGTGCAGGAAATCTTGCCAGTGCCCATAGGAATGAGCTTGACACGTGGAAACAATTCAAACTGTTTTCAAGCAATTTGAAAGACACTTGTCTCATCATTGGTGGGATGTGCTCTTTGGATGGTGTCCAACAGCAACTGGTGTACTAAATGCCTTGATTCATCCTATTGTTGTATTATTTTCTTTAGCAGGTATTAGTTTCACCCTATGCGTTGTGATGCTTGTTTGGAATTGGAGGATTTTGCGAAAAATGGCCGCTTTAACATGGCTCTCCAAAGCGTATGGCCTAGTCTTAAGGGACGATAGCCATACAGCATGGATAGATGAGGAGGAGTCTCCAAATGGAGTAAAAGAATTGACTCATGGCAAAAGAGAAGTGGGGAATGAAACATAGGGTTTTCTTTTAGGCACTGAAATGTAGAGATTTTAGATAAAAGTTAGTTCTGTTAAAATCAACTAGAATAGACAAGTAATAATCCTAAGAACAGAGGTTCATAGGAGAGCCTAGACAGTTCGCAATCTTGCCCAGATGCAACCTACTCAGAAGCAATAGAAGAGAGCATTGGGAGTTTTCCAGGGTCAAATGTATTGTCAAAAAGCAATGAAGTAAGAAGGTCACACCGAGGAAGACTCATATTAGTTCTTCAAAAGCAGCCCTCAGACTCAAATAAAGACCACCGACCCAATTCCATTGCAGGAACTGCGCATGCATAATGACTTTTTGCTAATTTCCATGCAAAGCGGGGAATGGGAGGCGCTTATGCTATGTATATGTATCTGTATTTTAAATATGCATTTTTGTTGTAGATAAGTAAGTTCTGTGTTGCATTGTTACTTTGGAGCTGTACGTTTGGGAGCTATCCCTGGAGCTCTCCGGCGCTGAAATAAATATACACTTTCCAACCGTAACAAGTTAGAGAGTCTTTGTCCGTCTCGGTGGATATGGATATTAGATCTATATCAGCATTTTAATAATGCACTCAGAGAAACAGGCAAAGTGGAGATGGTTAAGGAGCATGAATGGCCCGGGGACCGGCAGGGGGAAAGTGTTGCACAGCAACAGACTCCGTGGAACCGATGAAGGAAAAGCTGGCATAGAAGGAAAGGTGTTCTGTGAGGGGTGTGCTGCGCTCTGTCCCTACATAGGAGGGGGATGGAGCCCGGGCTGGCCCCCCCAATTGGAGAGGGACGGAGACCCCCTTTGGCCCGGCAAAGGTGAGGAGAGTGGAGAAGCTGACGATCATCATGGTGTGGTGTGAGAGGGAAGGGGACATCCCCCCCAAGCCCTTCCCAAGCATCCCCGGGGCGAGAGGGACGGAGACCCCTCGAGCACCCGCTGGGGTGCAGACAAAATAAAATGGGCAGAAATTCAACCTAACAACACATAAAATGCTTTGACTGATATTTGCTCTCCCAAGGAGTCACTTGTGACAAAAATGCAAACAAATTGCAAAACCCTGGTCCTTGCCGTGGGAGAGGAGGACAGAGAGCCCCGGCCTCCCAAAAAGGGAGAGAGGACACAGGTCCCCTGAGCCCCACAGGGGCAAGGGTAATGGAGAGCCCTAAGGTGTCTGCATAGGGGAGAGGAGGATGAAGAGCTCCTGGCAAGCACAAAGGCAAGATGAGGATGGAGAAGCCACTGGCCACCCCAAAAGAGAGGAGGATGGAGAATGTCCTGCCCCCCGAAAGCTAAGGGCAAAGGGAGCCCCACAGCCGAGTGAGTTCTCATGAGATGTCAGCTAGCAGTACATGCCAGATCCTAATTCTGAGCTGAGCAGTTTCAGTAGAAGTCAGGATAATACGCGTTTTTCTAAGTACCATGAAAATTGGAATTGAAGAAAAACAGAGCTGGAGCTCAAGAACCCAAAGCAAATGTAGACAGTTAATTGGCATTGACTTCAAAATGGAATAACGAGGCGCCTGAGTACCACAGGCCTATGTCTGAGCTCTGATGTTTATTATTTGCATTTCCTGAATAATGTTATCCTTTTTATACAATGGGATAGCAAGGGGATGAAAAGTCAAAGCAATTTCTTCTCAATGTCTCTTTTTGATTGTCTGTTTCCAGCCAAGAAGATATTTTGTCTGCTCTTTGAAGGAAGGGTCCACAGGTGAGAATGACACCCCCACCGGCCCCGCCCCCTGCGGCCCCGCCCCGCGCCCGAGGCACGCGCAGTCCCCACCCATCATCGAACCCTCCGCCTCTCGACCAATCAGATGGCTCGGTCACGTTCTGAGCCCGCCCCCTCTGTCAGCGATTCGTCACAATGGCTTGGAAGGTTGGCTTGGGCGCCTGCATTGTGGTGTCACTCGACTGCCATTGGCTGTGGCTGAGGGGGCGTGGCTCATGGCGCCTATATAAAGGGAGGCGCGGGGCGGTGGGGTGAGTGCGGAGTGGGCGGCGGGCGGAGAGCGGCGGTGGTGGAGAGCAGCGGAGCGGGCGGAGAGCAGCGGAGCTCGGCGGGCTCGGCCCCGCAGCGCTGGAGCCCCGGGAGCGGCCCTGGCCCTCAGCGCCGCGAGCCTGGGGCGCCGGGATTGGGGTGTGGGGGTGGCTGCTTGGGTGGGAGTGGTGCGGCGCTTGTCGCCGCTGCCGCTCTTGGGTACCCGCGGCGGCATGGCTCCCAAAGGGAGGGGGACGGAGGCGGAGCCGGCCCTCCAAAATTGGAGTGGGGCGGAGAGCACCCCCGGGCCGGCACAGGTAAGTAGGTATTGGAGAAGGAAGGGTGCGGAAGGAAGGAAGGAAGAAAGGAAGGAGGGAGGGAGGGAGGGAAGGGAGGGAGGGAGGGAGGGAGGGAGGGAGGGAGGGAGGGAGGGAGGGAGGGAGGGAGGGAGGGACGGAGAAAGGAAGGAAGGAAGGAAGGAAGGAAGGAAGGAAGGAAGGAAGGAAGGAAGGAAGGAAGGAAGGAAGGAAGGGTGCGGAAAGAAGGAAGGAAGGAAGGAAGGAAGGAAGGAAGGAAGGAAGGAAGGAAGGAAGGAAGGAAGGAAGGAAGGAAGGAAGGAAGGAAGGAAGGAAGGAAGGAAGGAAGGAAGGAAGGAAGGGTGCGGAAAGAAGGAAGGAAGGAAGGAAGGAAGGAAGGAAGGAAGAAAGGACGAAAGAAAGAAAGAAAGAAAGAAAGAAAGAAAGAAAGAAAGAAAGAAAGAAAGAAAGAAAGAAAGAAAGAAAGAAAGAAAGAAAGAAAGAAAGAAAGAAAGAAAGAAAGAAAGACGGGAATTGATGGGCCAGTACATGATGTACAACGTGGAGATTATGTGTATGTTAAGTCTTTTGCAGGGAAGACCCTAGAAGCGCAGTGGAGGGGACCGTTGCAAGTGCTCCTCACGACCTTCGCTGCGATCAAGGTCAAGGCACAGAAAGCCTGGATTCACCATTCCCGAGTGAAGAAGGCGCTTGACAGAATTTGGAGAGTAACAGCGGGTGAAGACGAACTGAAGCTGAAGCTGACCCAAGAAAGTGATTAGTGGACTTGTAGGTGTTATGAACATAATGTGTAAAGTGAGAATTTTAGTAGTCCTTGTCATAATTGTGACAGGAATCAAGGCAGCAGCACTCAGGTCCAATGCAAGAGGAGTATACGGATGCCAAGGGAAGGCATATGATCCACACTCCCGAAAGGCTGTGAACAAGATGCTCAGAGTTACAAATGCACGTGTATGAGAAGGGTAAAATATTCTAGGTTGTGAATATGCTTTTGTGCAGGATGGGTTCTGTGAGACTTCTCAAACACCCATGGAAGTCATCTGACTTGGCCCTGAATGTTGTGACAAATGATTGAGTACGTGCCCTGAGTTCAGATTTAAAATAGAGGGGTGTGCAAAAAGAGCATATTTCATTGACTTTAAGCTCACCCAAATTTTTACAGAGCCCTATAAAAATCAAGGTGAAGTAAGCAGAGCAGCAGCAAGAAAAGTCAAGAGCACGATTCAGGCATCCAAAAAGAGGCAGTCCCTAGTTGCCAGAGTTCTGAAAATTGGGCCATATGCTATGAAGAAAACTGGACTTCAAAAGCTGTAAACTAACCTGGAATGGTCCTTAGAAAGAGTAGAATGGGGATGCAAGTAAAGGTATCTGCCATGGGGCCAGAGTGTGCCCCCTTTCTCAAAAATCCCTCTACAGACTGGAGCAATTAGCTCTGACACCGTATACCTTATAACTTCAAAACTAAAAGGGACCTTACAGGAGTGTTGGGGACAGGATTGGGAGTCGTAAATGCAATTGATTCAGAAGTACTAATGAACAAATTGGCCACAGTGGGGAGTGACTTAGTTAAATTACAGCAGCCATTGCAATCTTCCTTGCTGGCTTTAGGTAATGATCATTGGAAATTGTCCAAAGTATTGCCAGAGTGGGAGAGCACGGAAGAACTGGACCATGAAGTAATGATCAATGCTCTCGGTGTAGCCAGCAAAAATATTTCCTTAGCCCTTGGCTGCGTTCGAGCACAACTATGGGTGTAATCTGTAGCTGCTTCAGTTATGGGAGAAGGTGAAGTAGGGATCTTCCCCGTTGAAATTGATAAAATTGTTTGGGACAATGCCTCTGAAATTGAAAAAGAACTTCAGTCTTGGTGGGTTTTAGTCAATTTTACATATGAGCCCGTGACAAATATAGTCACAGCCTTTGTCCTGACTATTCATAATGCGTCAGTTAGCCTGATCTATCCAATAATTCCTCTAGGATTAAATCATCAAGGAACTGTACTATAGCCCTCTAAACATAGAACATGGGCACAAGAGAATAAAGGACAATGGCAAAGCATCAACCTAGAGTCTTGCTCAATGAAAGAGCAGTTAGGATACATCTGTGAAGGAATCCCAGAAGAAGACAAAGATACTTGCTTAGATCCAGATCAAAGCATTTGTCACTTTGAAGTGCATTCGGTCAAGCAAACGACTCGGCTGGTGTGTGCTGGACAAGGTTGTGTCTGTCTCAGGACAGCATGTCCCACCATAATGGTAGACAAGCTGGTTGTAAATGAGACTCAATTCAATTTATGCATTTGCAACTCCACAAAAGTTGAAGGATGTGACTTTTCCTATCAGGCACCTGTAATATCACAGCAGTATGTAAAGGCGAGCCTGACTACCGTGCAGGAAATCTTGCCAGTGCCCATAGGAATGAGCTTGACACGTGGAAACAATTCAAACTGTTTTCAAGCAATTTGAAAGACACTTGTCTCATCATTGGTGGGATGTGCTCTTTGGATGGTGTCCAACAGCAACTGGTGTACTAAATGCCTTGATTCATCCTATTGTTGTATTATTTTCTTTAGCAGGTATTAGTTTCACCCTATGCGTTGTGATGCTTGTTTGGAATTGGAGGATTTTGCGAAAAATGGCCGCTTTAACATGGCTCTCCAAAGCGTATGGCCTAGTCTTAAGGGACGATAGCCATACAGCATGGATAGATGAGGAGGAGTCTCCAAATGGAGTAAAAGAATTGACTCATGGCAAAAGAGAAGTGGGGAATGAAACATAGGGTTTTCTTTTAGGCACTGAAATGTAGAGATTTTAGATAAAAGTTAGTTCTGTTAAAATCAACTAGAATAGACAAGTAATAATCCTAAGAACAGAGGTTCATAGGAGAGCCTAGACAGTTCGCAATCTTGCCCAGATGCAACCTACTCAGAAGCAATAGAAGAGAGCATTGGGAGTTTTCCAGGGTCAAATGTATTGTCAAAAAGCAATGAAGTAAGAAGGTCACACCGAGGAAGACTCATATTAGTTCTTCAAAAGCAGCCCTCAGACTCAAATAAAGACCACCGACCCTATTCCATTGCAGGAACTGCGCATGCATAATGACTTTTTGCTAATTTCCATGCAAAGCGGGGAATGGGAGGCGCTTATGCTATGTATATGTATCTGTATTTTAAATATGCATTTTTGTTGTAGATAAGTAAGTTCTGTGTTGCATTGTTACTTTGGAGCTGTACGTTTGGGAGCTATCCCTGGAGCTCTCCGGCGCTGAAATAAATATACACTTTCCAACCGTAACAAGTTAGAGAGTCTTTGTCCGTCTCGGTGGATATGGATATTAGATCTATATCAGCATTTTAATAATGCACTCAGAGAAACAGGCAAAGTGGAGATGGTTAAGGAGCATGAATGGCCCGGGGACCGGCAGGGGGAAAGTGTTGCACAGCAACAGACTCCGTGGAACCGATGAAGGAAAAGCTGGCATAGAAGGAAAGGTGTTCTGTGAGGGGTGTGCTGCGCTCTGTCCCTACATAGGAGGGGGATGGAGCCCGGGCTGGCCCCCCCAATTGGAGAGGGACGGAGACCCCCTTTGGCCCGGCAAAGGTGAGGAGAGTGGAGAAGCTGACGATCATCATGGTGTGGTGTGAGAGGGAAGGGGACATCCCCCCCAAGCCCTTCCCAAGCATCCCCGGGGCGAGAGGGACGGAGACCCCTCGAGCACCCGCTGGGGTGCAGACAAAATAAAATGGGCAGAAATTCAACCTAACAACACATAAAATGCTTTGACTGATATTTGCTCTCCCAAGGAGTCACTTGTGACAAAAATGCAAACAAATTGCAAAACCCTGGTCCTTGCCGTGGGAGAGGAGGACATGAGCCCCGGCCTCCCAAAAAGGGAGAGAGGACACAGGTCCCCTGAGCCCCACAGGGGCAAGGGTAATGGAGAGCCCTAAGGTGTCTGCATAGGGGAGAGGAGGATGAAGAGCTCCTGGCAAGCACAAAGGCAAGATGAGGATGGAGAAGCCACTGGCCACCCCAAAAGAGAGGAGGATGGAGAATGTCCTGCCCCCCGAAAGCTAAGGGCAAAGGGAGCCCCACAGCCGAGTGAGTTCTCATGAGATGTCAGCTAGCAGTACATGCCAGATCCTAATTCTGAGCTGAGCAGTTTCAGTAGAAGTCAGGATAATACGCGTTTTTCTAAGTACCATGAAAATTGGAATTGAAGAAAAACAGAGCTGGAGCTCAAGAACCCAAAGCAAATGTAGACAGTTAATTGGCATTGACTTCAAAATGGAATAACGAGGCGCCTGAGTACCACAGGCCTATGTCTGAGCTCTGATGTTTATTATTTGCATTTCCTGAATAATGTTATCCTTTTTATACAATGGGATAGCAAGGGGATGAAAAGTCAAAGCAATTTCTTCTCAATGTCTCTTTTTGATTGTCTGTTTCCAGCCAAGAAGATATTTTGTCTGCTCTTTGAAGGAAGGGTCCACAGGTGAGAATGACACCCCCACCGGCCCCGCCCCCTGCGGCCCCGCCCCGCGCCCGAGGCACGCGCAGTCCCCACCCATCATCGAACCCTCCGCCTCTCGACCAATCAGATGGCTCGGTCACGTTCTGAGCCCGCCCCCTCTGTCAGCGATTCGTCACAATGGCTTGGAAGGTTGGCTTGGGCGCCTGCATTGTGGTGTCACTCGACTGCCATTGGCTGTGGCTGAGGGGGCGTGGCTCATGGCGCCTATATAAAGGGAGGCGCGGGGCGGTGGGGTGAGTGCGGAGTGGGCGGCGGGCGGAGAGCGGCGGTGGTGGAGAGCAGCGGAGCGGGCGGAGAGCAGCGGAGCTCGGCGGGCTCGGCCCCGCAGCGCTGGAGCCCCGGGAGCGGCCCTGGCCCTCAGCGCCGCGAGCCTGGGGCGCCGGGATTGGGGTGTGGGGGTGGCTGCTTGGGTGGGAGTGGTGCGGCGCTTGTCGCCGCTGCCGCTCTTGGGTACCCGCGGCGGCATGGCTCCCAAAGGGAGGGGGACGGAGGCGGAGCCGGCCCTCCAAAATTGGAGTGGGGCGGAGAGCACCCCCGGGCCGGCACAGGTAAGTAGGTATTGGAGAAGGAAGGGTGCGGAAGGAAGGAAGGAAGAAAGGAAGGAGGGAGGGAGGGAGGGAAGGGAGGGAGGGAGGGAGGGAGGGAGGGAGGGAGGGAGGGAGGGAGGGACGGAGAAAGGAAGGAAGGAAGGAAGGAAGGAAGGAAGGAAGGAAGGAAGGAAGGAAGGAAGAAAGGAAGGAAGGAAGGAAGGAAGGAAGGAAGGAAGGAAGGAAGGAAGGAAGGAAGGAAGGAAGGGTGCGGAAGGAAGGAAGGAAGGAAGGAAGGAAGGAAGGAAGGAAGGAAGGAAGGGTGCGGAAAGAAGGAAGGAAGGAAGGAAGGAAGGAAGGAAGGAAGGAAGGAAGGAAGGAAGGAAGGAAGGAAGGAAGGAAGGAAGGAAGGAAGGAAGGAAGGAAGGGTGCGGAAAGAAGGAAGGAAGGAAGGAAGGAAGGAAGGAAGGAAGGAAGGAAGGAAGGAAGGAAGGAAGGAAGGAAGGAAGGAAGGAAGGAAGGAAGGAAGGAAGGAAGAAAGGACGAAAGAAAGAAAGAAAGAAAGAAAGAAAGAAAGAAAGAAAGAAAGAAAGAAAGAAAGACGGGAATTGATGGGCCAGTACATGATGTACAACGTGGAGATTATGTGTATGTTAAGTCTTTTGCAGGGAAGACCCTAGAAGCGCAGTGGAGGGGACCGTTGCAAGTGCTCCTCACGACCTTCGCTGCGATCAAGGTCAAGGCACAGAAAGCCTGGATTCACCATTCCCGAGTGAAGAAGGCGCTTGACAGAATTTGGAGAGTAACAGCGGGTGAAGACGAACTGAAGCTGAAGCTGACCCAAGAAAGTGATTAGTGGACTTGTAGGTGTTATGAACATAATGTGTAAAGTGAGAATTTTAGTAGTCCTTGTCATAATTGTGACAGGAATCAAGGCAGCAGCACTCAGGTCCAATGCAAGAGGAGTATACGGATGCCAAGGGAAGGCATATGATCCACACTCCCGAAAGGCTGTGAACAAGATGCTCAGAGTTACAAATGCACGTGTATGAGAAGGGTAAAATATTCTAGGTTGTGAATATGCTTTTGTGCAGGATGGGTTCTGTGAGACTTCTCAAACACCCATGGAAGTCATCTGACTTGGCCCTGAATGTTGTGACAAATGATTGAGTACGTGCCCTGAGTTCAGATTTAAAATAGAGGGGTGTGCAAAAAGAGCATATTTCATTGACTTTAAGCTCACCCAAATTTTTACAGAGCCCTATAAAAATCAAGGTGAAGTAAGCAGAGCAGCAGCAAGAAAAGTCAAGAGCACGATTCAGGCATCCAAAAAGAGGCAGTCCCTAGTTGCCAGAGTTCTGAAAATTGGGCCATATGCTATGAAGAAAACTGGACTTCAAAAGCTGTAAACTAACCTGGAATGGTCCTTAGAAAGAGTAGAATGGGGATGCAAGTAAAGGTATCTGCCATGGGGCCAGAGTGTGCCCCCTTTCTCAAAAATCCCTCTACAGACTGGAGCAATTAGCTCTGACACCGTATACCTTATAACTTCAAAACTAAAAGGGACCTTACAGGAGTGTTGGGGACAGGATTGGGAGTCGTAAATGCAATTGATTCAGAAGTACTAATGAACAAATTGGCCACAGTGGGGAGTGACTTAGTTAAATTACAGCAGCCATTGCAATCTTCCTTGCTGGCTTTAGGTAATGATCATTGGAAATTGTCCAAAGTATTGCCAGAGTGGGAGAGCACGGAAGAACTGGACCATGAAGTAATGATCAATGCTCTCGGTGTAGCCAGCAAAAATATTTCCTTAGCCCTTGGCTGCGTTCGAGCACAACTATGGGTGTATAATCTGTAGCTGCTTCAGTTATGGGAGAAGGTGAAGTAGGGATCTTCCCCGTTGAAATGGATAAAATTGTTTGGGACAATGCCTCTGAAATTGAAAAAGAACTTCAGTCTTGGTGGGTTTTAGTCAATTTTACATATGAGCCCGTTGACAAATATAGTCACAGCCTTTGTCCTGACTATTCATAATGCGTCAGTTAGCCTGATCTATCCAATAATTCCTCTAGGATTAAATCATCAAGGAACTGTACTATAGCCCTCTAAACATAGAACATGGGCACAAGAGAATAAAGGACAATGGCAAAGCATCAACCTAGAGTCTTGCTCAATGAAAGAGCAGTTAGGATACATCTGTGAAGGAATCCCAGAAGAAGACAAAGATACTTGCTTAGATCCAGATCAAAGCATTTGTCACTTTGAAGTGCATTCGGTCAAGCAAACGACTCGGCTGGTGTGTGCTGGACAAGGTTGTGTCTGTCTCAGGACAGCATGTCCCACCATAATGGTAGACAAGCTGGTTGTAAATGAGACTCAATTCAATTTATGCATTTGCAACTCCACAAAAGTTGAAGGATGTGACTTTTCCTATCAGGCACCTGTAATATCACAGCAGTATGTAAAGGCGAGCCTGACTACCGTGCAGGAAATCTTGCCAGTGCCCATAGGAATGAGCTTGACACGTGGAAACAATTCAAACTGTTTTCAAGCAATTTGAAAGACACTTGTCTCATCATTGGTGGGGATGTGCTCTTTGGATGGTGTCCAACAGCAACTGGTGTACTAAATGCCTTGATTCATCCTATTGTTGTATTATTTTCTTTAGCAGGTATTAGTTTCACCCTATGCGTTGTGATGCTTGTTTGGAATTGGAGGATTTTGCGAAAAATGGCCGCTTTAGCATGGCTCTCCAAAGCGTATGGCCTAGTCTTAAGGGACGATAGCCATACAGCATGGATAGATGAGGAGGAGTCTCCAAATGGAGTAAAAGAATTGACTCATGGCAAAAGAGAAGTGGGGAATGAAACATAGGTTTTCTTTTAGGCACTGAAATGTAGAGATTTTAGATAAAAGTTAGTTCTGTTAAAATCAACTAGAATAGACAAGTAATAATCCTAAGAACAGAGGTTCATAGGAGAGCCTAGACAGTTCGCAATCTTGCCCAGATGCAACTACTCAGAAGCAATAGAAGAGAGCATTGGGAGTTTTCCAGGGTCAAATGTATTGTCAAAAAGCAATGAAGTAAGAAGGTCACACCGAGGAAGACTCATATTAGTTCTTCAAAAGCAGCCCTCAGACTCAAATAAAGACCACCGACCCAATTCCATTGCAGGAACTGCGCATGCATAATGACTTTTTGCTAATTTCCATGCAAAGCGTGGAATGGGAGGCGCTTATGCTATGTATATGTATCTGTATTTTAAATATGCATTTTTGTTGTAGATAAGTAAGTTCTGTGTTGCATTGTTACTTTGGAGCTGTACGTTTGGGAGCTATCCCTGGAGCTCTCCGGCGCTGAAATAAATATACACTTTCCAACCGTAACAAGTTAGAGAGTCTTTGTCCGTCTCGGTGGATATGGATATTAGATCTATATCAGCATTTTAATAATGCACTCAGAGAAACAGGCAAAGTGGAGATGGTTAAGGAGCATGAATGGCCCGGGGACGGCAGGGGGAAAGTGTTGCACAGCAACAGACTCCGTGGAACCGATGAAGGAAAAGCTGGCATAGAAGGAAAGGTGTTCTGTGAGGGGTGTGCTGCGCTCTGTCCCTACATAGGAGGGGGATGGAGCCCGGGCTGGCCCCCCCCAATTGGAGAGGGACGGAGACCCCCTTTGGCCCGGCAAAGGTGAGGAGAGTGGAGAAGCTGACGATCATCATGGTGTGGTGTGAGAGGGAAGGGGACATCCCCCCCAAGCCCTTCCCAAGCATCCCCGGGGCGAGAGGGACGGAGACCCCTCGAGCACCCGCTGGGTGCAGACAAAATAAAATGGGCAGAAATTCAACCTAACAACACATAAAATGCTTTGACTGATATTTGCTCTCCCAAGGAGTTACTTGTGACAAAAATGCAAACAAATTGCAAAACCCTGGTCCTTGCCGGGGGAGAGGAGGACAGAGAGCCCCGGCCTCCCAAAAAGGGAGAGAGGACACAGGTCCCCTGAGCCCCACAGGGGCAAGGGTAATGGAGAGCCCTAAGGTGTCTGCATAGGGGAGAGGAGGATGAAGAGCTCCTGGCAAGCACAAAGGCAAGATGAGGATGGAGAAGCCACTGGCCACCCCAAAAGAGAGGAGGATGGAGAATGTCCTGCCCCCCGAAAGCTAAGGGCAAAGGGAGCCCCACAGCCGAGTGAGTTCTCATGAGATGTCAGCTAGCAGTACATGCCAGATCCTAATTCTGAGCTGAGCAGTTTCAGTAGAAGTCAGGATAATACGCGTTTTTCTAAGTACCATGAAAATTGGAATTGAAGAAAAACAGAGCTGGAGCTCAAGAACCCAAAGCAAATGTAGACAGTTAATTGGCATTGACTTCAAAATGGAATAACGAGGCGCCTGAGTACCACAGGCCTATGTCTGAGCTCTGATGTTTATTATTTGCATTTCCTGAATAATGTTATCCTTTTTATACAATGGGATAGCAAGGGGATGAAAAGTCAAAGCAATTTCTTCTCAATGTCTCTTTTTGATTGTCTGTTTCCAGCCAAGAAGATATTTTGTCTGCTCTTTGAAGGAAGGGTCCACAGGTGAGAATGACACCCCCACCGGCCCCGCCCCCTGCGGCCCCGCCCCGCGCCCGAGGCACGCGCAGTCCCCACCCATCATCGAACCCTCCGCCTCTCGACCAATCAGATGGCTCGGTCACGTTCTGACCCCGCCCCCTCTGTCAGCGATTCGTCACAATGGCTTGGAAGGTTGGCTTGGGCGCCTGCATTGTGGTGTCACTCGACTGCCATTGGCTGTGGCTGAGGGGGCGTGGCTCATGGCGCCTATATAAAGGGAGGCGCGGGGCGGTGGGGTGAGTGCGGAGTGGGCGGCGGGCGGAGAGCGGCGGTGGTGGAGAGCAGCGGAGCGGGCGGAGAGCAGCGGAGCTCGGCGGGCTCGGCCCCGCAGCGCTGGAGCCCCGGGAGCGGCCCTGGCCCTCAGCGCCGCGAGCCTGGGGCGCCGGGATTGGGGTGTGGGGGTGGCTGCTTGGGTGGGAGTGGTGCGGCGCTTGTCGCCGCTGCCGCTCTTGGGTACCCGCGGCGGCATGGCTCCCAAAGGGAGGGGGACGGAGGCGGAGCCGGCCCTCCAAAATTGGAGTGGGGCGGAGAGCACCCCCGGGCCGGCACAGGTAAGTAGGTATTGGAGAAGGAAGGGTGCGGAAGGAAGGAAGGAAGAAAGGAAGGAGGGAGGGAGGGAGGAGGGAGGGAGGAGGGAGGGAGGGAGGGAGGGAGGGAGGGAGGGACAGAGAAAGGAAGGAAGGAAGGAAGGAAGGAAGGAAGGAAGGAAGGAAGGAAGGAAGGAAGGAAGGAAGGAAGGAAGGAAGGAAGGAAGGAAGGAAGGGTGCGGAAAGAAGGAAGGAAGGAAGGAAGGAAGGAAGGAAGGAAGGAAGGAAGGAAGGAAGGAAGGAAGGAAGGAAGGAAGGAAGGAAGGAAGGAAGGAAGGAAGGAAGGAAGGAAGGAAGGAAGGAAGGAAGGAGAAGGAAGGAAGGAAGGAAGGAAGGAAGGAAGGAAGGAAGGAAGGAAGGAAGGAAGGAAGGAAGGAAGGAAGGAAGGAAGGGGGGAAGAAGGAAGGAAGGAAGGAAGGAAAGGAAGGAAGGAAGGAAGGAAGGAAGGAAGGAAGGAAGAAAGAAAGAAGAAAGAAAGAAAGAAAGAAAGAAAGAAAGAAAAGAAAGAAAGAAAGAAAGAAAGAAAGAAAGAAAAAAGAAAGAAAGAAAGAAAGAAAGACGGGAATTGATGGGCCAGTACATGATGTACAACGTGGAGATTATGTGTATGTTAAGTCTTTTGCAGGGAAGACCCTAGAAGCGCAGTGGAGGGGACCGTTGCAAGTGCTCCTCACGACCTTCGCTGCGATCAAGGTCAAGGCACAGAAAGCCTGGATTCACCATTCCCGAGTGAAGAAGGCGCTTGACAGAATTTGGAGAGTAACAGCGGGTGAAGACGAACTGAAGCTGAAGCTGACCCAAGAAAGTGATTAGTGGACTTGTAGGTGTTATGAACATAATGTGTAAAGTGAGAATTTTAGTAGTCCTTGTCATAATTGTGACAGGAATCAAGGCAGCAGCACTCAGGTCCAATGCAAGAGGAGTATACGGATGCCAAGGGAAGGCATATGATCCACACTCCCGAAAGGCTGTGAACAAGATGCTCAGAGTTACAAATGCACGTGTATGAGAAGGGTAAAATATTCTAGGTTGTGAATATGCTTTTGTGCAGGATGGGTTCTGTGAGACTTCTCAAACACCCATGGAAAGTCATCTGACTTGGCCCTGAATGTTGTGACAAATGATTGAGTACGTGCCCTGAGTTCAGATTTAAAATAGAGGGGTGTGCAAAAAGAGCATATTTCATTGACTTTAAGCTCACCCAAATTTTTACAGAGCCCTATAAAAATCAAGGTGAAGTAAGCAGAGCAGCAGCAAGAAAAGTCAAGAGCACGATTCAGGCATCCAAAAAGAGGCAGTCCCTAGTTGCCAGAGTTCTGAAAATTGGGCCATATGCTATGAAGAAAACTGGACTTCAAAAGCTGTAAACTAACCTGGAATGGTCCTTAGAAAGAGTAGAATGGGGATGCAAGTAAAGGTATCTGCCATGGGGCCAGAGTGTGCCCCCTTTCTCAAAAATCCCTCTACAGACTGGGAGACA
>JAXCHO010000977.1:0-19734 GCA_036630365.1 Acanthiza pusilla
TGGCACATTAAGATTGGCTGCTAGCAAACAATGACAAGGCTGTCTAACAAACAATGGCAATTCAAGCAATAATACAATGAGCTATACTGATGCCTTCAGGTATTTCTAGTTTTTTACTCTTCATGTAGCTGTAACTTGCTGTAGTTCTGTGCTTCTTACAAAGTGCTAAAATCCCCTGTTCCCAGCACCTTTAGCCAAAACAAGACTCTCTGAGTACAGATTCAAGGACATATTCATTGCCTTAGGGCTTGAAAATATGTAAACAACTGTGAGATGGGGGGAGCAGGCCTGGGGTGGTTAACATCATCACCTGAGGGTACGATTGGAGAATTAAGGGCCAATATGCTAATGAAACAGAACTTATAAAAGGTGAAGAGCTCGTGACTCGGGGTCCATTTTGGGTGTCGTCCCCGACAGGGGACTTTGTTTGCCTGAATCTACCTTTAAGGCCTCTGCAGGCCTTAAATAAATTGTCTGCTTTTTATACTCCTAATTTGTCTTGGCCTCTGTTTCAGGTAGCCTGTCTTTTAGGCTACAATACAAGCAAAAGTAGAGTTGGTTACAAAAACCGGATGTGCTAGGAAGGCCGGAAGTTGGTATGACAGAGTTAAAAATTGGATGTGCTAGGGAGACCGGAAGTTTTAACCACAGAGTTAAAACTGAAGGTGCTAGGAAGACCGGAAGTTTTGTATCATAGAGTTGAATCGGAGTGTGCTAGGGAGACCGGAAGTTTTAATCACAGAGTTGAAACTGAAGGTGCTAGGAAAACCGGAAGGAGGAAGTGGAGTCAAGCAAGAAAGTTTTCTTCATTCTCTTTTCTTCATTATCTCGTGGACATGCACAACAAGCACAGGACCAAATATGGCAGGGCCTTTGACATGAATTCAGTCGCAGACACAAGCAGTAAGCAGGTCTAGGGTAGGGAATGGGCATGAAAGGGAATGCACAGCAATGGTGGTTTAGCAAGGCAAGACAGGTGAGGTTCATAGATTGCTGGCAGGCGGAAGTGGCCAGGAAAGACTGATTTGACTGGCCTTGCTCTCACCTGCACCATCTCTAATCTGCACCTAAAACACTGGGGCTACCTGCTTTCCTTCCAATGCAGAAGAACTGTCATTTTGGTTCCGGAGCCCAGAAGACAAATGTGGATTGCCTGTCCAAAATTCCATACATGCAAGAATTGATGCCAGGCAAAAGCTGCTGGGACAGACAGGTCTGGCTTCACGTGACCTCCTATGGGCTTCCTCTTCCATGCTCCTGAAACACTGCGGGTATGTGAAGGCCTTGAAGGCTTCCTGAGGGAAGCAGGCAGGGCAAGGCAAGTTGAAGAATTGTCACGAAAAGAAGGGTCTTGAATTCCAGGTGGGGGAGGGGTGAGCAAGGTCCTGCAAGGCAAGTGAAGGCTTTGAGGGCAACAGAAGGCAACTGCTGTGTTTACAGGGCAAGGCAAGGCAAGGGGGAGGTAGGCAAGGCAATGAGAGTCCCAGAAGGAGAAGGGAAGGCAAGGCTGGGCCTGGACAAATGGGTGGGGAAGTCAAGGTGGGGATGGCCGAGCAAGTCAGTGCAGGGCAGTGGAGGGATGGAAGAGCGGGAATGGTCACTTAAGTTCATACAACATAACCTGTCAAATTCTTTGCACCCATGCCCACGCAGTAAAAGCAAAAAATCAATTGCTGCTTGATTTTGGAATATAGCATGTCTAATGCTGTCTACATCAATTAACGAGTCAGCTATCGCTATGCTGGTAGCATTACTAAACTTGGCCAACCAACAGCCAGGTTTGTTCAGGCTCCTGAGGCCTTGTGCACTTGCAAGCCCAGGAGCCGATGAAGAGGCAGTGATTATCTTGGCAGTGTTCCAGAACTCAGCTGTATCTCTGCAGGCAGAAGTAAAAGCATGTATGCTGTGAGTATGAGAGTGGTGAGTTCAGTTTTGTTGGCTCCATAGTGCAATTGTCATCTTTAGAGAAAAGAGGGTTACTTTCCCCAAAGTAGATGGACCACCTTTAATTGCCATTGGCACTCTGGTCCATGCTCAGTCCGCACAGATTAAGAAAATGCCCTGCGGGAGTTGCATATGTATACTAAAACTCAAGGTTAGTTTTAGTTTGTGATTGAATTACACCGGTGTGAAACACTTGGGTAGCATGGTGTTGTGGCATTGACCCACCAAGCCATAGGGCTATTCCTTGTGCTGAGAAATGTGAAGGTGGTACAGCTATGTGCATTCAAGGTGCCTAAAATCTGCAGTTCCTGTGGGGGTAAAGCAGGGAATTTCCCACGGGGAGACAATGTATCCGGGCAGGCTGAGGAGGCAGGGGTGCTGTTCCATAACTGTGGCAGTTCAGGGGTGGTGAGAAGGATGCCGATCAGACACTTTGTGAATGGCTTCTGAGGCGCAGCAGTGCTAAGGCATAAGGGATCTTGTCCAGTTGCCTTAGCCAGGGTCACCCAGATGTTTTGCTCCAGGGGGTGTATGGGTTGCAGGTATCCTGTTAAATCACAAACAGAAGAGCAGTTACCTCCCCCCTCTTCCTGCTCCCACCCATTACTCCTGCCGACGTAAGTGCGGAGTGGGTACTTGGCACCAGTGCCATTCCCCTGGAACAGTCATAGTAACCACCTTGTTTGCTTCTGCTCCTATCACCTCAAGTGGCGATAAGACCGGGTTTCTGGGGCGTGGTGGGGGGGGGGGTGGATACCATAGCTTGGCACCTGACAAGCAAGACTATGTGGGACTTTGAATGGATAGGGAGGGCAAAACCCACAGAGAAGACTGATCCTATAGTTCCAGTAGGGAGAATATGGGTAGAAGGAGCTGTGTTTTGAGTGCTTAAAGTGAATGGTCTTTCATTTTTCCAGTGTTTGTAACAGTGCAGCTGGAGAATAACTCATCTGAAATGCTGCCTTTTTCAGCCTAGAAATGAAACTCAAGATCCTTTCAGTATAGGAGATAAGATAAAAGTGGATCTTTACTGGAGCTCCAGGGACAGTTCCAGGAAGAATATCCACAAAAGCCCACCCCTCCCCCCGGCTGAATACAGTCTTCTAGGTTTTAGGAAATTAGCATCATTGATCAAAAGCACCAATTCAGAGGACAAGTGGGGATGCAATTCCCCCCAGGTCAAGCCCCTTCTCTGGAGCCCCCCCACCCTTGGTACTAGTTGGACTTGTTGACTAAAATGTGTCTTGAAGATCTTGTTGTCAGGCTTGGTTCCCAGGAAGAAGCAAGACAGGAGAGGGGCCTTGTGCCCTCCAGGGCTTGGAGCTCTGCAATGAGTTTGGTCTTTCTGGCTGGGGAAAAACTACTGGCAAGGTCACAAATACAGAAAAGTAAAAAGGCAAAAATCACTTTGGCATCAGAAGCAAAGGTAAAATTAATGTAAAAAGCAAGCTAAGATACATCTGAAAACTTCTCTGCTTTCTTCATCTTCCCCTTATGCAAAGAGGCTTTTGATTTGCAGGATTTTCATTTTATCCAAAGGCATTCATTCCATAGGTGCCAAAACCATCCCACAATGATAAGTGAAATATAGTCAGTAGGGACAATAGGGACTGGCATCCACCGCAAAGGAGAGGAAAGATCATTTCCAGAACAATAGTTTTATTTAACTGTGGTGAAAAGTGGGAGCTGAGTTTTGTTTAGAATTAGCCAGAAGAAGCTCTTAATTATTCTCTGCTGCTGCTGCTCTTATACCTTTTCATAATTACTGTGGCACATTAAGATTGGCTGCTAGCAAACAATGACAAGGCTGTCTAACAAACAATGGCAATTCAAGCAATAATACAATGAGCTATACTGATGCCTTCAGGTATTTCTAGTTTTTTACTCTTCATGTAGCTGTAACTTGCTGTAGTTCTGTGCTTCTTACAAAGTGCTAAAATCCCCTGTTCCCAGCACCTTTAGCCAAAACAAGACTCTCTGAGTACAGATTCAAGGACATATTCATTGCCTTAGGGCTTGAAAATATGTAAACAACTGTGAGATGGGGGGAGCAGGCCTGGGGTGGTTAACATCATCACCTGAGGGTACGATTGGAGAATTAAGGGCCAATATGCTAATGAAACAGAACTTATAAAAGGTGAAGAGCTCGTGACTCGGGGTCCATTTTGGGTGTCGTCCCCGACAGGGGACTTTGTTTGCCTGAATCTACCTTTAAGGCCTCTGCAGGCCTTAAATAAATTGTCTGCTTTTTATACTCCTAATTTGTCTTGGCCTCTGTTTCAGGTAGCCTGTCTTTTAGGCTACAATACAAGCAAAAGTAGAGTTGGTTACAAAAACCGGATGTGCTAGGAAGGCCGGAAGTTGGTATGACAGAGTTAAAAATTGGATGTGCTAGGGAGACCGGAAGTTTTAACCACAGAGTTAAAACTGAAGGTGCTAGGAAGACCGGAAGTTTTGTATCATAGAGTTGAATCGGAGTGTGCTAGGGAGACCGGAAGTTTTAATCACAGAGTTGAAACTGAAGGTGCTAGGAAAACCGGAAGGAGGAAGTGGAGTCAAGCAAGAAAGTTTTCTTCATTCTCTTTTCTTCATTATCTCGTGGACATGCACAACAAGCACAGGACCAAATATGGCAGGGCCTTTGACATGAATTCAGTCGCAGACACAAGCAGTAAGCAGGTCTAGGGTAGGGAATGGGCATGAAAGGGAATGCACAGCAATGGTGGTTTAGCAAGGCAAGACAGGTGAGGTTCATAGATTGCTGGCAGGCGGAAGTGGCCAGGAAAGACTGATTTGACTGGCCTTGCTCTCACCTGCACCATCTCTAATCTGCACCTAAAACACTGGGGCTACCTGCTTTCCTTCCAATGCAGAAGAACTGTCATTTTGGTTCCGGAGCCCAGAAGACAAATGTGGATTGCCTGTCCAAAATTCCATACATGCAAGAATTGATGCCAGGCAAAAGCTGCTGGGACAGACAGGTCTGGCTTCACGTGACCTCCTATGGGCTTCCTCTTCCATGCTCCTGAAACACTGCGGGTATGTGAAGGCCTTGAAGGCTTCCTGAGGGAAGCAGGCAGGGCAAGGCAAGTTGAAGAATTGTCACGAAAAGAAGGGTCTTGAATTCCAGGTGGGGGAGGGGTGAGCAAGGTCCTGCAAGGCAAGTGAGGGCTTTGAGGGCAACAGAAGGCAACTGCTGTGTTTACAGGGCAAGGCAAGGCAAGGGGGAGGTAGGCAAGGCAATGAGAGTCCCAGAAGGAGAAGGGAAGGCAAGGCTGGGCCTGGACAAATGGGTGGGGAAGTCAAGGTGGGGATGGCCGAGCAAGTCAGTGCAGGGCAGTGGAGGGATGGAAGAGCGGGAATGGTCACTTAAGTTCATACAACATAACCTGTCAAATTCTTTGCACCCATGCCCACGCAGTAAAAGCAAAAAATCAATTGCTGCTTGATTTTGGAATATAGCATGTCTAATGCTGTCTACATCAATTAACGAGTCAGCTATCGCTATCCTGGTAGCATTACTAAACTTGGCCAACCAACAGCCAGGTTTGTTCAGGCTCCTGAGGCCTTGTGCACTTGCAAGCCCAGGAGCCGATGAAGAGGCAGTGATTATCTTGGCAGTGTTCCAGAACTCAGCTGTATCTCTGCAGGCAGAAGTAAAAGCATGTATGCTGTGAGTATGAGAGTGGTGAGTTCAGTTTTGTTGGCTCCATAGTGCAATTGTCATCTTTAGAGAAAAGAGGGTTACTTTCCCCAAAGTAGATGGACCACCTTTAATTGCCATTGGCACTCTGGTCCATGCTCAGTCCGCACAGATTAAGAAAATGCCCTGCGGGAGTTGCATATGTATACTAAAACTCAAGGTTAGTTTTAGTTTGTGATTGAATTACACCGGTGTGAAACACTTGGGTAGCATGGTGTTGTGGCATTGACCCACCAAGCCATAGGGCTATTCCTTGTGCTGAGAAATGTGAAGGTGGTACAGCTATCTGCATTCAAGGTGCCTAAAATCTGCAGTTCCTGTGGGGGTAAAGCAGGGAATTTCCCACGGGGAGACAAGGTATCTGGGCAGGCTGAGGGTGGGGCCTATACTAGGCCTAACTCCATGTTTGTTATCTGCAGAAGCTGTTTGGAAATCGAATATAATTAGCTCACGATCCTCTACTGTAAAAACATGTAGCGTGGTGCCAGCTTTACCTGTCTGCCTATACAGCTTTAATAAGACAATTTAAATGCAATTGTTTTTGCCATGTAGACACATGTGCTTTACATCTCAAACCGTTTGTAATTATTTTTACAGAAAGCTGTCTTACCATCAGCAAGTTAAGCAGGTCTTAAATGCAATTTTCCAAGAACGTGCAGTGCTATCATCCCTGTGAGTAAAGCTGCATCTCGAAAACATCTTAATAAACTTACATTTATCTTAGAGGAGTGAACAGGCATTTTCCACATGACTGTAAATCTGCCACACTTTAGATTTATTTCTTGATATTATTTGCAAATGTTTAACTGCTGTATGATGAATTTTCAGTAGTTTCTTGTGCGAAGAAAGTCAAAATAAGTTAAATTCTGCTGTATCTAAAACTCTTAAGGTATACTCTTAATCTTGTATCTAATTTTAGTAAATTTAAAGTTAAAAGAATGCAAAGGCATTCAGAGTGACTACCTCACTGAATTCAAAGGACTATTTTTCTTTCCATAGGTATACCTTAATCAGTATCTGTGTGCATACAAGTGTGAAAGTGCTGCAGCAAATGTACTAAGAATGTTGTTTGAGTCTTTTATGCCTTTTGAGTTTATAAGTCAGACCTGTCAACTTTAAGTTGATCAAAATTTATGTAAAGTCTGTTGGTTTTCAGTTTGATTAAGAAGTTGAATTTTGGTAACCTCTGAAAGAAAGAAAAGAGAAAACAGACGCTTGTAGTCGAGTGAAGAAAATTTCCATGTTTGTGAGTGGTGGTGTTGTTTAGTGAATTTGTAACAGCTGGCAGAGGGGTGTAACTTGCTGCCTCAGAGCCAGAACTGGCTGAGTAGCATCCTGAGGCCAATTCTGTAAAGCATTTTGTGGCCTAAGAGTCAGTTAGCCCCATAATAACTTTAGCAAAGGCAAGTTTAATTTTGTTTTCCTGTACATGTGTGTGAATTGTCTCTGTTAATTTGTATTTTATCAGCATGTAAGTCTGGGTAGAGGCACCTATGAGATAGGACTTATTTTTTAAGTGCTTGACATTAATTTTTGCTTTCAATGATGTTAACTTTAAGCTCTGTTAGATTTATCTTAATTTTAAGTGAAGTTAAAGTTTAAGTTCTGTCAAAACATGAAATTCTAGATGTGTTGTTAAAGTAATGATATGAATTTACTAAGCTTTTACAGAGAGCATTACCCAGAAAACATTATTTGATGCTATACATATGTGTCTCTTTGTTCACAGCTATTTGTAATTTGTTTATGGTACCATTGATTATTTAGTTAAAACTAAACCACAACACCGATCTGCAAGAAGTATATTGCTTTAAAGAATTGATATTAATAGAAGCTTGTTTAGAAGATTTAGAGAGACCCTCTCAGGTAAGGCCTGGGCTCTGGCCAAGTCCTGGCCCTAAGCTGATCGGGTACTGAATCTTGAATCCCAGATGTTTCTACCCTAAAACTGCAATTGAGTCATTTTGGCTCACCAATTGGGCTTGGAGAGCTGGAACCCCTTTTCAGGTAAACTTGACAACCTTGCCCGGGAAAGGTCTTCAAGTCTCACCTGTAAAATGGGACTCTCCCGTGATTGTGGACTCTGGGTAGTAGCTAATAGTTAAATGGTTAATGATCTGTATATTTTTAAAGTACTGTTCTCTTTCTCTTATGTATTGCACCTGTAGTTGTATCTGTTGCCTTAATTACCTTTGCTCATAATGCAAAACCCACAATTGAGTGTATAATAACAGTCTTGCTCTCACCTGTGCCAGCTCTAATCTGCACCTAAAACACTGGGGCTACCTGCTTTCCTTCCAATGCAGAAGAACTGTCATCTTGGTCCCAGAGCTCAGAAGACAAATGTGGATTGCCAGTCCAAAATCCTGTACATGCAAGAATTGATGCCAGAAAAAAGCTGCTGGGACAGACGGGTTTGGCTCCTATGGGCTTCCTCTTCCATGCTCCTGAAACGCTGCGGGTATGTGAAGGCCTTGAAGGCTTCCTGAGGGAAGCAGGCAGGGCAAGGCAAGTTGAAGAAATGCCACGAAAAGAGGGGTCTTGAATTCCAGGTGGGGGAGGGGTGAGCAAGGTCCTGCAAGGCAAGTGAAGGCTTTGAGGGCAACAGAAGGCAACTGCTGCATTTACAGGGCAAGGCAAGGCAAGGGAGAGATAAGCAAGACAATGAGAGTTCTAGAAAAAGAAGGGAAGGGAAGGGAAGGCAAGGCTGGGCCTGGACAAATGGGTGGGGAAGTCAAGGTGGGGATGGCTGAGCAAATCAGTGCAGGGCAGTGGAGGGATGGAAGAGCGGGAATGGTCACTTAAGTTCATACAACATAACCTGTCAAATTCTTTGCACCCATGCCCACGCAGTAAAAGCAAAAAATCAATTGCTGCTTGATTTTGGAATATAGCATGTCTAATGCTGTCTACATCAATTAACAAGTCAGCTATCGCTATGCTGGTAGCATTACTAAACTTGGCCAACCAACAGCCAGGTTTGTTCAGGCTCCTGAGGCCTTGTGCACTTGCAAGCCCAGGAGCCGATGAAGAGGCAGTGATTATCTTGGCAGTGTTCCAGAACTCAGCTGTATCTCTGCAGGCAGAAGTAAAAGCATGTATGCTGTGAGTATGAGAGTGGTGAGTTCAGTTTTGTTGGCTCCATAGTGCAATTGTCATCTTTAGAGAAAAGAGGGTTACTTTCCCCAAAGTAGATGGACCACCTTTAATTGCCATTGGCACTCTGGTCCATGCTCAGTCCGCACAGATTAAGAAAATGCCCTGCGGGAGTTGCATATGTATACTAAAACTCAAGGTTAGTTTTAGTTTGTGATTGAATTACACCGGTGTGAAACACTTGGGTAGCATGGTGTTGTGGCATTGACCCACCAAGCCATAGGGCTATTCCTTGTGCTGAGAAATGTGAAGGTGGTACAGCTATGTGCATTCAAGGTGCCTAAAATCTGCAGTTCCTGTGGGGGTAAAGCAGGGAATTTCCCACGGGGAGACAATGTATCCGGGCAGGCTGAGGAGGCAGGGGTGCTGTTCCATAACTGTGGCAGTTCAGGGGTGGTGAGAAGGATGCCGATCAGACACTTTGTGAATGGCTTCTGAGGCGCAGCAGTGCTAAGGCATAAGGGATCTTGTCCAGTTGCCTTAGCCAGGGTCACCCAGATGTTTTGCTCCAGGGGGTGTATGGGTTGCAGGTATCCTGTTAAATCACAAACAGAAGAGCAGTTACCTCCCCCCTCTTCCTGCTCCCACCCATTACTCCTGCCGACGTAAGTGCGGAGTGGGTACTTGGCACCAGTGCCATTCCCCTGGAACAGTCATAGTAACCACCTTGTTTGCTTCTGCTCCTATCACCTCAAGTGGCGATAAGACCGGGTTTCTGGGGCGTGGTGGGGGGGGGGGTGGATACCATAGCTTGGCACCTGACAAGCAAGACTATGTGGGACTTTGAATGGATAGGGAGGGCAAAACCCACAGAGAAGACTGATCCTATAGTTCCAGTAGGGAGAATATGGGTAGAAGGAGCTGTGTTTTGAGTGCTTAAAGTGAACGGTCTTTCATTTTTCCAGTGTTTGTAACAGTGCAGCTGGAGAATAACTCATCTGAAATGCTGCCTTTTTCAGCCTAGAAATGAAACTCAAGATCCTTTCAGTATAGGAGATAAGATAAAAGGGGATCTTTACTGGAGCTCCAGGGACAGTTCCAGGAAGAATATCCACAAAAGCCCACCCCTCCCCCCGGCTGAATACAGTCTTCTAGGTTTTAGGAAATTAGCATCATTGATCAAAAGCACCAATTCAGAGGACAAGTGGGGATGCAATTCCCCCCAGGTCAAGCCCCTTCTCTGGAGCCCCCCCACCCTTGGTACTAGTTGGACTTGTTGACTAAAATGTGTCTTGAAGATCTTGTTGTCAGGCTTGGTTCCCAGGAAGAAGCAAGACAGGAGAGGGGCCTTGTGCCCTCCAGGGCTTGGAGCTCTGCAATGAGTTTGGTCTTTCTGGCTGGGGAAAAACTACTGGCAAGGTCACAAATACAGAAAAGTAAAAAGGCAAAAATCACTTTGGCATCAGAAGCAAAGGTAAAATTAATGTAAAAAGCAAGCTAAGATACATCTGAAAACTTCTCTGCTTTCTTCATCTTCCCCTTATGCAAAGAGGCTTTTGATTTGCAGGATTTTCATTTTATCCAAAGGCATTCATTCCATAGGTGCCAAAACCATCCCACAATGATAAGTGAAATATAGTCAGTAGGGACAATAGGGACTGGCATCCACCGCAAAGGAGAGGAAAGATCATTTCCAGAACAATAGTTTTATTTAACTGTGGTGAAAAGTGGGAGCTGAGTTTTGTTTAGAATTAGCCAGAAGAAGCTCTTAATTATTCTCTGCTGCTGCTGCTCTTATACCTTTTCATAATTACTGTGGCACATTAAGATTGGCTGCTAGCAAACAATGACAAGGCTGTCTAACAAACAATGGCAATTCAAGCAATAATACAATGAGCTATACTGATGCCTTCAGGTATTTCTAGTTTTTTACTCTTCATGTAGCTGTAACTTGCTGTAGTTCTGTGCTTCTTACAAAGTGCTAAAATCCCCTGTTCCCAGCACCTTTAGCCAAAACAAGACTCTCTGAGTACAGATTCAAGGACATATTCATTGCCTTAGGGCTTGAAAATATGTAAACAACTGTGAGATGGGGGGAGCAGGCCTGGGGTGGTTAACATCATCACCTGAGGGTACGATTGGAGAATTAAGGGCCAATATGCTAATGAAACAGAACTTATAAAAGGTGAAGAGCTCGTGACTCGGGGTCCATTTTGGGTGTCGTCCCCGACAGGGGACTTTGTTTGCCTGAATCTACCTTTAAGGCCTCTGCAGGCCTTAAATAAATTGTCTGCTTTTTATACTCCTAATTTGTCTTGGCCTCTGTTTCAGGTAGCCTGTCTTTTAGGCTACAATACAAGCAAAAGTAGAGTTGGTTACAAAAACCGGATGTGCTAGGAAGGCCGGAAGTTGGTATGACAGAGTTAAAAATTGGATGTGCTAGGGAGACCGGAAGTTTTAACCACAGAGTTAAAACTGAAGGTGCTAGGAAGACCGGAAGTTTTGTATCATAGAGTTGAATCGGAGTGTGCTAGGGAGACCGGAAGTTTTAATCACAGAGTTAAAACTGAAGGTGCTAGGAAAACCGGAAGGAGGAAGTGGAGTCAAGCAAGAAAGTTTTCTTCATTCTCTTTTCTTCATTATCTCGTGGACATGCACAACAAGCACAGGACCAAATATGGCAGGGCCTTTGACATGAATTCAGTCGCAGACACAAGCAGTAAGCAGGTCTAGGGTAGGGAATGGGCATGAAAGGGAATGCACAGCAATGGTGGTTTAGCAAGGCAAGACAGGTGAGGTTCATAGATTGCTGGCAGGCGGAAGTGGCCAGGAAAGACTGATTTGACTGGCCTTGCTCTCACCTGCACCATCTCTAATCTGCACCTAAAACACTGGGGCTACCTGCTTTCCTTCCAATGCAGAAGAACTGTCATTTTGGTTCCGGAGCCCAGAAGACAAATGTGGATTGCCTGTCCAAAATTCCATACATGCAAGAATTGATGCCAGGCAAAAGCTGCTGGGACAGACAGGTCTGGCTTCACGTGACCTCCTATGGGCTTCCTCTTCCATGCTCCTGAAACACTGCGGGTATGTGAAGGCCTTGAAGGCTTCCTGAGGGAAGCAGGCAGGGCAAGGCAAGTTGAAGAATTGTCACGAAAAGAAGGGTCTTGAATTCCAGGTGGGGGAGGGGTGAGCAAGGTCCTGCAAGGCAAGTGAGGGCTTTGAGGGCAACAGAAGGCAACTGCTGTGTTTACAGGGCAAGGCAAGGCAAGGGGGAGGTAGGCAAGGCAATGAGAGTCCCAGAAGGAGAAGGGAAGGCAAGGCTGGGCCTGGACAAATGGGTGGGGAAGTCAAGGTGGGGATGGCCGAGCAAGTCAGTGCAGGGCAGTGGAGGGATGGAAGAGCGGGAATGGTCACTTAAGTTCATACAACATAACCTGTCAAATTCTTTGCACCCATGCCCACGCAGTAAAAGCAAAAAATCAATTGCTGCTTGATTTTGGAATATAGCATGTCTAATGCTGTCTACATCAATTAACGAGTCAGCTATCGCTATGCTGGTAGCATTACTAAACTTGGCCAACCAACAGCCAGGTTTGTTCAGGCTCCTGAGGCCTTGTGCACTTGCAAGCCCAGGAGCCGATGAAGTGGCAGTGTTCCAGAACTCAGCTGTATCTCTGCAGGCAGAAGTAAAAGCATGTATGCTGTGAGTATGAGAGTGGTGAGTTCAGTTTTGTTGGCTCCATAGTGCAATTGTCATCTTTAGAGAAAAGAGGGTTACTTTCCCCAAAGTAGATGGACCACCTTTAATTGCCATTGGCACTCTGGTCCATGCTCAGTCCACACAGATTAAGAAAATGCCCTGCGGGAGTTGCATATGTATACTAAAACTCAAGGTTAGTTTTAGTTTGTGATTGAATTACACCGGTGTGAAACACTTGGGTAGCATGGTGTTGTGGCATTGACCCACCAAGCCATAGGGCTATTCCTTGTGCTGAGAAATGTGAAGGTGGTACAGCTATGTGCATTCAAGGTGCCTAAAATCTGCAGTTCCTGTGGGGGTAAAGCAGGGAATTTCCCACGGGGAGACAAGGTATCTGGGCAGGCTGAGGGTGGGGCCTATACTAGGCCTAACTCCATGTTTGTTATCTGCAGAAGCTGTTTGGAAATCGAATATAATTAGCTCACGATCCTCTACTGTAAAAACATGTAGCGTGGTGCCAGCTTTACCTGTCTGCCTATACAGCTTTAATAAGACAATTTAAATGCAATTGTTTTTGCCATGTAGACACATGTGCTTTACATCTCAAACCGTTTGTAATTATTTTTACAGAAAGCTGTCTTACCATCAGCAAGTTAAGCAGGTCTTAAATGCAATTTTCCAAGAACGTGCAGTGCTATCATCCCTGTGAGTAAAGCTGCATCTCGAAAACATCTTAATAAACTTACATTTATCTTAGAGGAGTGAACAGGCATTTTCCACATGACTGTAAATCTGCCACACTTTAGATTTATTTCTTGATATTATTTGCAAATGTTTAACTGCTGTATGATGAATTTTCAGTAGTTTCTTGTGCGAAGAAAGTCAAAATAAGTTAAATTCTGCTGTATCTAAAACTCTTAAGGTATACTCTTAATCTTGTATCTAATTTTAGTAAATTTAAAGTTAAAAGAATGCAAAGGCATTCAGAGTGACTACCTCACTGAATTCAAAGGACTATTTTTCTTTCCATAGGTATACCTTAATCAGTATCTGTGTGCGTACAAGTGTGAAAGTGCTGCAGCAAATGTACTAAGAATGTTGTTTGAGTCTTTTATGTCTTTTGAGTTTATAAGTCAGACCTGTCAACTTTAAGTTGATCAAAATTTATGTAAAGTCTGTTGGTTTTCAGTTTGATTAAGAAGTTGAATTTTGGTAACCTCTGAAAGAAAGAAAAGAGAAAACAGACGCTTGTAGTCGAGTGAAGAAAATTTCCATGTTTGTGAGTGGTGGTGTTGTTTAGTGAATTTGTAACAGCTGGCAGAGGGGTGTAACTTGCTGCCTCAGAGCCAGAACTGGCTGAGTAGCATCCTGAGGCCAATTCTGTAAAGCATTTTGTGGCCTAAGAGTCAGTTAGCCCCATAATAACTTTAGCAAAGGCAAGTTTAATTTTGTTTTCCTGTACATGTGTGTGAATTGTCTCTGTTAATTTGTATTTTATCAGCATGTAAGTCTGGGTAGAGGCACCTATGAGATAGGACTTATTTTTTAAGTGCTTGACATTAATTTTTGCTTTCAATGATGTTAACTTTAAGCTCTGTTAGATTTATCTTAATTTTAAGTGAAGTTAAAGTTTAAGTTCTGTCAAAACATGAAATTCTAGATGTGTTGTTAAAGTAATGATATGAATTTACTAAGCTTTTACAGAGAGCATTACCCAGAAAACATTATTTGATGCTATACATATGTGTCTCTTTGTTCACAGCTATTTGTAATTTGTTTATGGTACCATTGATTATTTAGTTAAAACTAAACCACAACGCCGATCTGCAAGAAGTATATTGCTTTAAAGAATTGATATTAATAGAAGCTTGTTTAGAAGATTTAGAGAGACCCTCTCAGGTAAGGCCTGGACACTGGCCAAGCCCTGGCCCTAAGCTGATCGGGTACTGAATCTTTAATCCCAGATGTTTCTACCCTAAAACTGCAATTGAGTCATTTTGGCTCACCAATTGGGCTTGGAGAGCTGGAACCCCTTTTCAGGTAAACTTGACAACCTTGCCCGGGAAAGGTCTTCAAGTCTCACCTGTAAAATGGGACTCTCCCGTGATTGTGGACTCTGGGTAGTAGCTAATAGTTAAATGGTTAATGATCTGTATATTTTTAAAGTACTGTTCTCTATCTCTTATGTATTGCACCTGTAGTTGTATCTGTTGCCTTAATTACCTTTGCTCATAATGCAAAACCCACAATTGAGTGTATAATAACAGTCTTGCTCTCACCTGTGCCAGCTCTAATCTGCACCTAAAACACTGGGGCTACCTGCTTTCCTTCCAATGCAGAAGAACTGTCATCTTGGTCCCAGAGCTCAGAAGACAAATGTGGATTGCCAGTCCAAAATCCTGTACATGCAAGAATTGATGCCAGAAAAAAGCTGCTGGGACAGACGGGTTTGGCTCCTATGGGCTTCCTCTTCCATGCTCCTGAAACGCTGCGGGTATGTGAAGGCCTTGAAGGCTTCCTGAGGGAAGCAGGCAGGGCAAGGCAAGTTGAAGAAATGCCACGAAAAGAGGGGTCTTGAATTCCAGGTGGGGGAGGGGTGAGCAAGGTCCTGCAAGGCAAGTGAAGGCTTTGAGGGCAACAGAAGGCAACTGCTGCATTTACAGGGCAAGGCAAGGCAAGGGAGAGATAAGCAAGACAATGAGAGTTTTAGAAAAAGAAGGGAAGGGAAGGGAAGGCAAGGCTGGGCCTGGACAAATGGGTGGGGAAGTCAAGGTGGGGATGGCTGAGCAAATCAGTGCAGGGCAGTGGAGGGATGGAAGAGCGGGAATGGTCACTTAAGTTCATACAACATAACCTGTCAAATTCTTTGCACCCATGCCCACGCAGTAAAAGCAAAAAATCAATTGCTGCTTGATTTTGGAATATAGCATGTCTAATGCTGTCTACATCAATTAACAAGTCAGCTATCGCTATGCTGGTAGCATTACTAAACTTGGCCAACCAACAGCCAGGTTTGTTCAGGCTCCTGAGGCCTTGTGCACTTGCAAGCCCAGGAGCCGATGAAGAGGCAGTGATTATCTTGGCAGTGTTCCAGAACTCAGCTGTATCTCTGCAGGCAGAAGTAAAAGCATGTATGCTGTGAGTATGAGAGTGGTGAGTTCAGTTTTGTTGGCTCCATAGTGCAATTGTCATCTTTAGAGAAAAGAGGGTTACTTTCCCCAAAGTAGATGGACCACCTTTAATTGCCATTGGCACTCTGGTCCATGCTCAGTCCGCACAGATTAAGAAAATGCCCTGCGGGAGTTGCATATGTATACTAAAACTCAAGGTTAGTTTTAGTTTGTGATTGAATTACACCGGTGTGAAACACTTGGGTAGCATGGTGTTGTGGCATTGACCCACCAAGCCATAGGGCTATTCCTTGTGCTGAGAAATGTGAAGGTGGTACAGCTATGTGCATTCAAGGTGCCTAAAATCTGCAGTTCCTGTGGGGGTAAAGCAGGGAATTTCCCACGGGGAGACAATGTATCCGGGCAGGCTGAGGAGGCAGGGGTGCTGTTCCATAACTGTGGCAGTTCAGGGGTGGTGAGAAGGATGCCGATCAGACACTTTGTGAATGGCTTCTGAGGCGCAGCAGTGCTAAGGCATAAGGGATCTTGTCCAGTTGCCTTAGCCAGGGTCACCCAGATGTTTTGCTCCAGGGGGTGTATGGGTTGCAGGTATCCTGTTAAATCACAAACAGAAGAGCAGTTACCTCCCCCCTCTTCCTGCTCCCACCCATTACTCCTGCCGACGTAAGTGCGGAGTGGGTACTTGGCACCAGTGCCATTCCCCTGGAACAGTCATAGTAACCACCTTGTTTGCTTCTGCTCCTATCACCTCAAGTGGCGATAAGACCGGGTTTCTGGGGCGTGGTGGGGGGGGGGTGGATACCATAGCTTGGCACCTGACAAGCAAGACTATGTGGGACTTTGAATGGATAGGGAGGGCAAAACCCACAGAGAAGACTGATCCTATAGTTCCAGTAGGGAGAATATGGGTAGAAGGAGCTGTGTTTTGAGTGCTTAAAGTGAATGGTCTTTCATTTTTCCAGTGTTTGTAACAGTGCAGCTGGAGAATAACTCATCTGAAATGCTGCCTTTTTCAGCCTAGAAATGAAACTCAAGATCCTTTCAGTATAGGAGATAAGATAAAAGTGGATCTTTACTGGAGCTCCAGGGACAGTTCCAGGAAGAATATCCACAAACGCCCACCCCTCCCCCCGGCTGAATACAGTCTTCTAGGTTTTAGGAAATTAGCATCATTGATCAAAAGCACCAATTCAGAGGACAAGTGGGGATGCAATTCCCCCCAGGTCAAGCCCCTTCTCTGGAGCCCCCCCACCCTTGGTACTAGTTGGACTTGTTGACTAAAATGTGTCTTGAAGATCTTGTTGTCAGGCTTGGTTCCCAGGAAGAAGCAAGACAGGAGAGGGGCCTTGTGCCCTCCAGGGCTTGGAGCTCTGCAATGAGTTTGGTCTTTCTGGCTGGGGAAAAACTACTGGCAAGGTCACAAATACAGAAAAGTAAAAAGGCAAAAATCACTTTGGCATCAGAAGCAAAGGTAAAATTAATGTAAAAAGCAAGCTAAGATACATCTGAAAACTTCTCTGCTTTCTTCATCTTCCCCTTATGCAAAGAGGCTTTTGATTTGCAGGATTTTCATTTTATCAAAGGCATTCATTCCATAGGTGCCAAAACCATCCCACAATGATAAGTGAAATATAGTCAGTAGGGACAATAGGGACTGGCATCCACCGCAAAGGAGAGGAAAGATCATTTCCAGAACAATAGTTTTATTTAACTGTGGTGAAAAGTGGGAGCTGAGTTTTGTTTAGAATTAGCCAGAAGAAGCTCTTAATTATTCTCTGCTGCTGCTGCTCTTATACCTTTTCATAATTACTGTGGCACATTAAGATTGGCTGCTAGCAAACAATGACAAGGCTGTCTAACAAACAATGGCAATTCAAGCAATAATACAATGAGCTATACTGATGCCTTCAGGTATTTCTAGTTTTTTACTCTTCATGTAGCTGTAACTTGCTGTAGTTCTGTGCTTCTTACAAAGTGCTAAAATCCCCTGTTCCCAGCACCTTTAGCCAAAACAAGACTCTCTGAGTACAGATTCAAGGACATATTCATTGCCTTAGGGCTTGAAAATATGTAAACAACTGTGAGATGGGGGGAGCAGGCCTGGGGTGGTTAACATCATCACCTGAGGGTACGATTGGAGAATTAAGGGCCAATATGCTAATGAAACAGAACTTATAAAAGGTGAAGAGCTCGTGACTCGGGGTCCATTTTGGGTGTCGTCCCCGACAGGGGACTTTGTTTGCCTGAATCTACCTTTAAGGCCTCTGCAGGCCTTAAATAAATTGTCTGCTTTTTATACTCCTAATTTGTCTTGGCCTCTGTTTCAGGTAGCCTGTCTTTTAGGCTACAATACAAGCAAAAGTAGAGTTGGTTACAAAAACCGGATGTGCTAGGAAGGCCGGAAGTTGGTATGACAGAGTTAAAAATTGAATGTGCTAGGGAGACCGGAAGTTTTAACCACAGAGTTAAAACTGAAGGTGCTAGGAAGACCGGAAGTTTTGTATCATAGAGTTGAATCGGAGTGTGCTAGGGAGACCGGAAGTTTTAATCACAGAGTTAAAACTGAAGGTGCTAGGAAAACCGGAAGGAGGAAGTGGAGTCAAGCAAGAAAGTTTTCTTCATTCTCTTTTCTTCATTATCTCGTGGACATGCACAACAAGCACAGGACCAAATATGGCAGGGCCTTTGACATGAATTCAGTCGCAGACACAAGCAGTAAGCAGGTCTAGGGTAGGGAATGGGCATGAAAGGGAATGCACAGCAATGGTGGTTTAGCAAGGCAAGACAGGTGAGGTTCATAGATTGCTGGCAGGCGGAAGTGGCCAGGAAAGACTGATTTGACTGGCCTTGCTCTCACCTGCACCATCTCTAATCTGCACCTAAAACACTGGGGCTACCTGCTTTCCTTCCAATGCAGAAGAACTGTCATTTTGGTTCCGGAGCCCAGAAGACAAATGTGGATTGCCTGTCCAAAATTCCATACATGCAAGAATTGATGCCAGGCAAAAGCTGCTGGGACAGACAGGTCTGGCTTCACGTGACCTCCTATGGGCTTCCTCTTCCATGCTCCTGAAACACTGCGGGTATGTGAAGGCCTTGAAGGCTTCCTGAGGGAAGCAGGCAGGGCAAGGCAAGTTGAAGAATTGTCACGAAAAGAAGGGTCTTGAATTCCAGGTGGGGGAGGGGTGAGCAAGGTCCTGCAAGGCAAGTGAGGGCTTTGAGGGCAACAGAAGGCAACTGCTGTGTTTACAGGGCAAGGCAAGGCAAGGGGGAGGTAGGCAAGGCAATGAGAGTCCCAGAAGGAGAAGGGAAGGCAAGGCTGGGCCTGGACAAATGGGTGGGGAAGTCAAGGTGGGGATGGCCGAGCAAGTCAGTGCAGGGCAGTGGAGGGATGGAAGAGCGGGAATGGTCACTTAAGTTCATACAACATAACCTGTCAAATTCTTTGCACCCATGCCCACGCAGTAAAAGCAAAAAATCAATTGCTGCTTGATTTTGGAATATAGCATGTCTAATGCTGTCTACATCAATTAACGAGTCAGCTATCGCTATGCTGGTAGCATTACTAAACTTGGCCAACCAACAGCCAGGTTTGTTCAGGCTCCTGAGGCCTTGTGCACTTGCAAGCCCAGGAGCCGATGAAGTGGCAGTGTTCCAGAACTCAGCTGTATCTCTGCAGGCAGAAGTAAAAGCATGTATGCTGTGAGTATGAGAGTGGTGAGTTCAGTTTTGTTGGCTCCATAGTGCAATTGTCATCTTTAGAGAAAAGAGGGTTACTTTCCCCAAAGTAGATGGACCACCTTTAATTGCCATTGGCACTCTGGTCCATGCTCAGTCCACACAGATTAAGAAAATGCCCTGCGGGAGTTGCATATGTATACTAAAACTCAAGGTTAGTTTTAGTTTGTGATTGAATTACACCGGTGTGAAACACTTGGGTAGCATGGTGTTGTGGCATTGACCCACCAAGCCATAGGGCTATTCCTTGTGCTGAGAAATGTGAAGGTGGTACAGCTATGTGCATTCAAGGTGCCTAAAATCTGCAGTTCCTGTGGGGGTAAAGCAGGGAATTTCCCCACGGGGAGACAAGGTATCTGGGCAGGCTGAGGGTGGGGCCTATACTAGGCCTAACTCCATGTTTGTTATCTGCAGAAGCA
>JAXCHO010000978.1:0-28036 GCA_036630365.1 Acanthiza pusilla
TCGGGGGGAAAAAAACGGAGAATTCCAGCGAAAAAATGAAGTTTTTAGGTGAAAAAAATGAGACTTTTATGGGAAAAAATGCAATTTTTAGGAGGAAAAAAATCAGATTTTTGGGGGGAAAATTGGGGGATTTTTGGGTATAAATTTTGGGGGAAAAATGGGGATTTTAGGAAAAAATGGAGAATTATATGTGGAAAAAATGGGAATATTGGGTGAAAAAATGAGAATTTTAGGTGAAAAAATGAGAATTTTATGGTAAAAAATGAGAATTTTATGTTAAAAAATGAGGTTTTTAGAGGAAAAAAATCAGATTTTTATGGGAGAAATTCAGGGATTTTTGGGCAGGAAATTTGGGGTAAAAATGAGAAATTTTGGGGAAAAAAAACCAGAGAATTTCAGTGAAAAAATGAGATTTTTAGGTGAAAAAATGGCAATTTTAGGTGAAAAAATGAGGATTTTGCATTAAAAAATGAGATTTTTAGGGGAAAAAAATCAGATTTTCCGGGGGGAAATTCAGGGGTTTTTGAGCAGGAAATTTGGGTGAAAAAATATGAAATTTGAGAAAAAAATAGGAATTTGGGGGGAAAAAAATGAGAGTTTTATGTCAAAAAATAAGAATTTTATGTGGAAAAAATGGGATTTTTGTTGGGGAAATTCGGGGATTTTTGGGTATAAATTTTAGGGGAAAAATGGCAATTTTAGGGAAAAAGAAAGGAGAATTTTAGAGAAAAAAAAAAGAAAATTTTATGTTCAAAAAATGAGAATTTTATGTTAAAAAATGAGAATTTTATGTGAAAAAAAATTTGGATTTTTTTGGGGAAAAAAGAGATTTTCAGGTGAAAAATTGGGGAATTTATGGGGAGAAAATGGGGATTTGGGGAAAAATTGTAGAATTTGGGGAAAAAAATTGGGATTTGGGGGAAAAAAAAGGAAATTTGGCAAAAAATGGAGATTTTGGGGGAAAAAAAAGAGAATTTTGGGTGAAATAAATGAGATTTTTGGGGGGAAAAAAAGGGAAATTTGAGAGAAAAAAGTGAATTTTGAGTGAAAAATTGGAATTTTTGGGGAAAAAAAGGAATTTTGGGGTCCCAGTGCCTCCCAGTATATACCAGTATAAACCAGTTCGAACCAGTCTAACCAGTCCAGACCAGTCCAAACCAGTCCAAACCAGTCCGAACCAGTCCAGACCAGTTCAAACCAGTCCAGACCAGTATAAACCAGTCCAAACCAGTCCAACCCAGTTCAAACCAGTCCAAAACAGTTCAAACCAGTCCAAACCAGTATAAACCAGTCCAAACCAGTATAAACCAGTCCAAACCAGTCCAAACCAGTTCAAACCAGTCCAAACCAGTTCAAACCAGTCCAAACCAGTCCAACCCAGTCCAAACCAGTCCAAACCAGTTCAAACCAGTCCAAACCAGTTCAAACCAGTCCAAACCAGTCCAAACCAGTTCAAACCAGTCCAGACCAGTCCAAACCAGTCCAAACCAGTCTAACCAGTCCAAACCAGTCCAAACCAGTCCAGACCAGTCCAAACCAGTCCAAACCAGTCCAAACCAGTCCAAACCAGTCCAAACCAGTCCAAACCAGTCCAAACCAGTTCAAACCAGTATAAACCAGTGCTCACCAGTGGGGTTGGGTGGGGCCTCAGGCGGGGGCTCGGTCTCGAAGGGAACGTTCCCAGTCTGGGGTGGAGAGAGACCAGTTCAGACCAGTATGGACCAGTATGGACCAGTACGGACCAAACCAGTCCAAACCAGTCCATCCCAGTCCATCCCAGTTCAATCCCAGTCCATCCCAGTCCATCCCAGTTCAATCCCAGTCCATCCCAGTTCAATCCCAGTCCATCCCAGTCCATCCCAGTTCATTCCCAGTTCATTCCCAGTCCATCCCAGTCCATCCCAGTTCATTCCCAGTCCATCCCAGTTCAATCCCAGTCCATCCCAGTTCATTCCCAGTCCATCCCAGTTCATTCCCAGTCCATCCCAGTTCATCCCAGTAACCCCCAGCCCCCAAACCAGTAACTCCCAGTATAAACCAGTAAAGGAAAAAACCCAAACCAGTTCATCCCAGTGAGCCCTCCCAGTATAAACCAGTACAAACCAGTAACCCCAAATCCCTTTTTTTCCCCATTTTTTCATATATTTTCCCCATTTTTTCATATATTTTCCCCATTTTTTCACCATTTTTTCCCAAATTTTCCCCAATTTTCCCCGATTTTCCCCCTCCCAGTACCTCCCAGTATAAACCAGTCCAAACCAGTAACCCCAACTCCCATTTATTCCCCATTTTTTCACCGTCTCTCCCCATTTTTCCCCCATTTCTCCCCTCCCAGTCCAAACCAGTTCCAAACCAGTCCAAACCAGTCCAAACCAGTCCAAACCAGTCCAAACCAGTACAAACCAGTCCAAACCAGTCCAAACCAGTCCAAACCAGTATCAAAACGACCATTTTCCCCCATTTTTCCCCATATTTTCCCCATTTTTTCACCGTTTTTCACCATTTTTCGCCCTTTTTTCCCCATTTTTCCCCCGTTTCTGCCCTCCCAGTCCCTCCCAGTCCCTCCCAGTCCCTCCCAGTCCAAACCAGTAACCCCAAATCCCATTTTTTCCCCATTTTTCCCATTTCTCCCCATTTTTCCCCATTTTTTCACCATTTTTTCACCATTTTTTCACCGTTTCTCCCCATTTTCCCCCATTTTTTCCCCAATTTCTCTCCTCCCAGTCGCTCCCAGTCCCTCCCAGTCCAAACCAGCAGCAGCTGCTGCAGCCGGGGCGGCTCCCAGTCGCGCAGGTAGAACAGACAGTCCCGAGGGTGGTGAGCGTGGAGAGAGGCGCGGAGCAGACACGGCGCGGGACAGCTCTGGGGAAAATTCGGGAACATTCCGGAAAATTCCGGAAAATTCGGGAAAATTTTGGGGAAAAATTTAGGAAAAAATTGGGGAAAAATTGGGGAAAGTTTGGGGGAGAAAAGAAGAAAAAAAGAAAATTAAATTGAGATTAATTGACAGAAAATTGACCCCAAAATTGAACCTAAATTATTATAAAAATTGAGGAAAATTGTGGGGAAAAATTGGGGAAATTTCGGGAAAATTTGGGGAAATTTGCGGAAAAATTTGGGGAAAAATTGGGGAAAAATTGGGGAAAGTTTGGGGGAATTTGGGGAAAGTTGGGGAAATTTGGAGAAAAATTGGGGGAAAAGGAAGAAAAAAACAGAATTAAATTGACATTAATTGGCGGAAAAGACTACAAAATTGAACCTAAATTGTTATAAAAATTGAGGAAAATTTGAGGAAAAATTGGGGAATTTGGAAAAAAATTTGGGGGAAAGTAGGGGAAAGTTGGGGAAATTTGGGAAATTTGGGGAAAATTGGGGAAATTTAGGGAAAATTGGGGAAATATTGGGAAAAATTCAGGGAGAATTTGGGGAGAATATGGGGAAAAATTGGGGAAAGGTTTGGGAAAAATTGGGGAGAATTTGGGGAAAAGTTAGGGAAAAAATCAGGGAAAGTTTGGGGAAATTTGGGGAAAAGTTGGGGAAAATTGGGGAAAAAAAGAAGAAGAAAACAGAATTAAATTGACATTAATTGATGGAAAATTGACACAAAATTGACCTAAATTGAACTTAAATTATTATAAAATTGAGGAAAATTGGGGGAAAATTTGGGGAAATTTGGGGAAAAATTGGGGAAAATTGGGGGAAAAATTGGGGAAAGTTGGGGAAAGTTGGGGAAAGTTGGGGAAATTTGGGGAAAAATTGGGGAAATTTGGGGAAAAAAAGAAGAAGAAAAAAAGAAAATTAAATTGACATTAATTGACGGAAAATTGACTTAAATTGAACCTAAATTGAACCTAAATTATTATAAAAATTGGGGAAAATTTGGGGAAAAATTGGGGAAATTTGGGAAATTTGGGGAAAATTGGGGAAATTTGGGAAATTTGGGGAAAAGTTGGGGAAATTTGAGGAAATTCGGGGAAATTTGGGGAAAATTGGTGAAATTTGGGGAAAGTTTGGGGAAATTCGGGGAAATTTGGGGAAAATTTGGGGGATCTCCATATTTTCCCCACTTTTTTTCCCATTTATTCCCCATTTTTCCCCATTTTTTCACCATTTCTTCATCATTTTCCCCCATTTTCCCCCTCCCAGTCCATCCCAGTCCCTCCCAGTACAAACCAGTAACAAACCCACCATTTTTCCCCATATTTTCCCCATTTTTGTCCTTTTTTTCCCCATTTTTTTTGTCATATTTTCTCCATTTTTCCCCATTTTTCACCCTTTTTTCCCCATTTTTTTCACCATTTTTCCCAAACTTTTTCCCGATTTTTTCTTCATTTTTTCTCCATATTTTCCCCCATATTTTCCCCATTTTTCTCCATATTTTTCCCAAATTTTTTCCCCATTTTTTGTCATATTTTCCCCCTATTTTCCCCATTTTTTCCCCCAAATTTCTGCATTTTTCTTCATTTTTTCCCCATATTTTCTCCACTTCTTTCCCAATTTTTCCCCATTTTTTACCCATTTTTTCCCCATTTTTCCCCCATTTTTCACTGTTTCTCCCCATTTTCCCCCTCCCAGTCCATCCCAGTCCCTCCCAGTACAAACCAGTAACAAAATCACCATTTTTCGTCATATTTTCCCCCATTTTTTGTCATTTTTTCCCCATTTTTTCACCATTTTTTTGCCGTTTTCCCCCGTTTTCCCCCTCCCAGTCCCTCCCAGTCCCTCCAGTGGCTCCCAGTCCCTCCCAGTCCCTCCCCGTCCCTCCCAGTACAAACCAGTAACAAAATCACCATTTTTTGTCATTTTTTCCCCATACTTTCACCATTTTTTTCCCCATTTTCCCCCATTTTCCCCCATTTTTCCCCACTTCTCCTGTTCTCCCCCTCCCAGTCGCTCCCAGTCCCTCCCAGTACAAACCAGTAACAAAACCACCATTTTTTGTCATTTTTTCCCCATATTTTCCTCATATTTTCCCCTTTTCCCCCCATTTTTTCGCCGTTTCTCCCCCCTCCCAGTCCCTCCCAGTCCCTCCCAGTCCCTCCCAGTGGCTCCCAGTCCCTCCCAGTCCCCCAGTCCCCCAGTCACCGCGGGGCGCTGGAAGGTCTCTCCACAGCCAGCGCAGAACTCGTGTTGGCAGCGAGAGCAGCGAAAGTGCAAACATCCCCCGCGGGCCAGCGAGAACCAGTGACCGCACTGGGGGCAAACTGGGAGCGGAAACATGGGAAATTAGGGAAAAATCGGGAAAATTTGACCCAAAATTAGCCAAAATTGGGAAAAATCGCAAAAAGATTGACCCAAAAATGACAAAATTTGACCCAAAATGGCCCAAAATTGACCCCAAAATTGACCAAAATTGACCAAAATGACAGGAATTGACCTAAATTGACCCAAAATTGGGAAAAATTGACCCCAAATTACCCAAAATTGGGAAAAATTGACCCAAAATTACCCAAAATTGGGAAAAATTCACCCAAAATTACCCAAAATTGGGAAAAATTCACCCAAAATTCGGAAAAATCGCAAAAAAATTGACCCAAAATGGCCCAAAATTGGCACAAAAGTGACTTGAACTGACCGAAAATTGAGCCAAAATTGGGAAAAATTACAGAAAATTGACCAAAAATTGACCAAATTACCCAGAATTGGGAAAAATTACCCAAAATTGACCCAAAATGGACTGGAGTTGACCTGAATTGAGCCAAAATTGGGAAAATTGACCCAAAATTGAGCCAAAATTGACAAAAAGGGAACCAAAATTGACCCAAAATGAACAGAAATTGACCAAAAGTACCCAAAATTGGGAAAAATTGCAAGAAAATTGACCCAAAAATGACAAAATTTGACCTAAAACAGATATGGAAATGTACCCCCGCGGGCCAGCGAGAACCAGTGAGAGCACTGGGGCAAACTGGGACGGGAAAAATGGGAAATTAGTGACAAATTGGGAAAATTTGACCCAAAAATGACAAAATTTGACCCAAAAATGACAAAATTTGACCCAAAAATGACAAAAATTGACCCAAAAATGACAAAATTGGACCCAAATTGAGTCAAAATTGACCCAAGGCAGAACCAGTGACTGCACTGGGGGCAAACTGGGAGGGGAAAATTGTGAAATTAGCCCAAAATTACCCAAAAATCGGGAAAATTTGACCCCAAATTACCCAAAATTGGGAAAAATGGACCCAAAATTAGTGGAAAATCGGGAAAAAATGGACCCAAAATTACCCAAAATTGGGAAAAATTGGACCCAAAATTATCCAAAATTGGGAAAAATTGCCCAAAAATTGACCCAAAAATGACAAAATTGGACCCAAATTGAGTCAAAACTGACCCAAGGCAGAACCAGTGACCAAACTGGGGGCAAACTGGGACGGGAAAAACCACAAAAAACCCAAATTTAGAAAAAAATGAACATGAAATTCAGAAAATTTCACATCAAATTAGCCAAAATTGGGAAAATCACCCAAAAATTGACCCCAAATGGCTCAAAATTGGCACAAAAGTGACTTGAACTGACCCAAATTGGGAAAAATTACACAAAATCGACAAATGACCAAAATTGACCAAAATACCAAAAGTGGCCAAAATGACCCAAAATGGACAGGAGATTGACCCAAAATTACCCAAAATTGACCCAAAATGGACTGGAGGTGACCTAAATTGAGCCAAAATTGGGGAAAATTGAGCCAAAATTGAGCCAAATTGACAAAAAATTGAGCCAAAATTGACAAAAAATTGAGCCAAAATTGAGCCAAAATTGACAAAAAATTGAGCCAAAATTGGGAAAAATTGAGCCAAAATTGACAAAAAACTGAGCCAAAATTGACAAAAAATTGACCCTAATTGACCCAAAATTGAGCCAAAATTGAGAAAAAATTGAGCCAAAATTGGGAAAAATTGACCCAAAATTGAGTCAAAATTGAGAAAAAATTGTCCCAAATTGTGAAAAATTTCCCAAAATTGGGAAAAATTGAGCCAAAATTGAGCCAAAATTGAGAAAAAATGAACCAAAATTGACCCAAAATGAACAGAAATTGACCAAAAGTACCCAAAATTGGGAAAAATTGACCCAAAATTGAGTCAAAATTGAGAAAAAATTGAGCCAAATTGTGAAAAATTACCCAAAATTGGGAAAATTGACCTAAAATTGAGCCAAATTGAGAAAAAATTGTCCCAAATTGTGAAAAATTACCCAAAATTGGGAAAATTGACCCAAATTGCCCCAAAATTGACCCAAATTGACCCAAATTGACAAAATTTGCCATTTTCCCCCAAAATTTCGCTTTTGTTTCTCTCCAAATCTCTCCCACGGCCCCGGAAATTCCCGAATTTTCCCCAAATTTCCCAAATTTTCTCGAAATTCAAAATTTTAAAAAGAAGGCGCAAAGGCCCAGGCTGGGCCCCGGTGCATTGTGGGATTGCAAGCAAACCCGGAAGTGCTCCAAGAAAAAAAACAAAAAATCCCCAAAATTAAAAAAAAAAATCCCAAAAAAATCCCCCAAATTCAGAATTTTTCCCGGAAAAAATAAAAAAATAAAAAAGTCCCAAAAAAAACCCAAAAAAATCCCCCGAATTTCCCTTTTTTCCCCAAAAAAACTCACTAAAAATCAAAAAATAATCCACAAAAAAATCCTCAAAAAATCCTCAAAAATCCCCAAAAAATCCCCCAAAAATCCAGATAAAATCCCCCCAAAATTCCCTTTTTTTTCCCTCGAAAATAAAAAAAAAATCCAATTTTTTCCCCCAAAATTCCCACTTCTTTCCCAAAAACCCCAAAAAATCCCCAAAAAATCTCCAAAAATGCCACAAATAATCCCCAAAAAATCCAAATTTTTTTCCCTAAAATTTCCACTTTTTTCCCAAAAATCAAAAAAAAAAAAATCCCCCAAAAAATCCACAAACAATCCCCAAAAACTCCCCAAAAATTCCCATTTTTTCCTCAAAAAATCCACAAAAAAATCCCAAAAAGTTCACATTTTTTCCGCAAAATTTCCGATTTTTTATCCAAAAATTCAAAAAAAATCCCAAAAAATAAGAAAAAAATTCTATTTTTTTCCAAAAAATCCCCAAAAATTCACATTTTTCCCTGCAAAATTTCTGATTTTTTTATCCAAAAATTCAAAAATAATCCCAAAAAATTTTTTTAAAAATCCCATTTTTTTCCAAAAAATCCCCAAAAATTCACATTTTTTTCCCCAAAATTTCCGAATTTTTATCCAAAAATTCAAAAAAAATCCCAAAAAATGAAAAAAAAAATTTTATTTTTTTCCAGAAAATCCCCAAAAATTCACGGTTTTTTCCCCAAAATTTCCGATTTTTTATCCAAAAATTCAAAAAAAATCCCAAAAGATTTTTAAAAAAATCCCATTTTTTCCAAAAAAACCCCAAAAATTCACATTTTTTTCCCCAAAATTTCCGATTTTTTATCCAAAAATTCAAAAAAAATCCTAAAAAATGAAAAAAAAATCCATTTTTTTCCAAAAAATCCCCAAAAAGTCACATTTTTTTCCACAAAATTTCCGATTTTTTATCCAAAAATTTAAAAAAAAAATCCAAAAAAAAAAAAAAAAATCCTATTTTTTTCCAAAAAATCCCCAAAAATTCACATTTTTTTCCCCAAAATTTCCCATTTTTTATCCAATTAAAAAAAAAACCCAAAAAATTTTTTAAAAAAACCCATTTTTTCCAAAAAATCCCCAAAAATTCACATTTTTTCCCCAAAATTTCCAATTTTTTATCCAAAAATTCAAAAAAAATCCCAAAAAAATTTAAAAAAAAATGGCATTTTTTCCAAAAAATCCCCAAAAATTCCCATTTTTTTCCCAAAATTCCCACTTTTTTCCCAAAAATAAAAAAAAAAAATCCCCCAAAAAACACAAGAAAAATCCCCAAAAAATCCCCAAAAAATCCACAAACAACCCCCAAAAACTCCCCAAAAATTCCCATTTTTTTCCTCAAAAAATCCACAAAAAAATCCCAAAAAGTTCACATTTTTTTCCCCAAAATTTCCAATTTTTTATCCAAAAATTTAGAAAAAAATCCCAAAAAATAAAAAAAAATTCTATTTTTTTCCAGAAAATCCCCAAAAATTCACATTTTTTTCCGCAAAATTTCTGATTTTTTATGCAAAAATTCAAAAATAATCCCAAAAAATGAAAAAAAAAATTCTATTTTTTTCCAAAAAATCCAAAAAAATTCACATTTTTTTCCCGCAAAATTTTCCAATTTTTTATCCAAAAATTTTTAAAAAATCCCAGAAAATAATTCTTAAAAATCCCATTTTTTCCCAAAAAATCCCCAAAAATTCACATTTTTCCCCCAAACTCCCCAAATTTGGGGTTTTTTCCCAAATCCTCACCGATTCCGATCTCCTCCAGGAAGGCGCTGAGGCCTGGGCCAGGCCCCGGGGCATTGTGGGATTGCAGCCACGCCCCGAAATCCGCGCAGGACAGCGCGGCGTGACGAGGGTCCCACTGCGGGAAAAGCAAAATTGACCAAAATCACCGAAAAATCACCCAAAAATCAGCCCGAATTCACTGAAAAATCAGCCCAAATTCACCCAAAAATTACTGAAAATTGACCCCAAAATTACCCCAAATTGACCCAAAATTGACCTAAAATTGACCCAAAATTGACCTAACATTCACTGAAAATTCACCAAAATTCACCCAAAATCAGCCCAAATTCACCCCAAAAATCACCAAAAAATCACCCAAATTCACCGAAAATTCACCCCAAAATCACCCAAAAATCAGCAAAAAATCACCCAAAATGAGCCCAAAAATCAGCCCAAATTCACCGAAAATCACCCCAAAAATCACCGCAAAAATCAGCCTAAATTCACCCAAAAATCACCCAAAATCAGCCCAGAATCACCCAAAATTCACCCCAAAATCAGCCCAAAATCAGCCAAAAATCAGCCCAAATTCACCCAAAATTCACTTAAAATTCACCTAAAATTCACCGAAAGTTCACCTAAAATTCACCCAAAAATCACCCAAAATTCACCTAAAATTCACCCCAAATTCACCCAAAAGTCACCAAAAAATTCACCTAAAATTGACCCAAAATTGACCCAAAATTCACTGAAAATTCACACAAAATTGACCCAAAATTGACCCAAAATCACCCAAAATTCACCCCAAAATCAGCAAAAAATCACCGAAAAATCACCCAGAAATCACCAAAAAATCACCCAAAATTCACCCAAAAATCAGCCCAAATTCACCCAAGAATCAGCCCAAAATCAGCCCAAAAATCAGCCTGAAATCAGCCCAAATTCACTGAAACATCACCCCAAATTCACCCAAAATCAGCCCAAAATCACCCCAAAAATCAGCCCAGAATCACCCAAAATTCACCCCGAATTCACCTAAAAGTCACTGAAAATGCACCCCAAAATCACCAAAAAATCACCCCAAATTCACCCAAAATTCACCCCAAAATCACCCAAGAATCACCCAAAATTCGCCCAAAATTAACCTAAAATTCACCCAAAATTGACCTAAAATTGACCCAATCTTCACCCAAAAATCAGCCAAAGTTCACCCAAAATTCACCAAAAAATCACCAAAAATTCACCCAAAAATCATCCAAAATTCACCCCAAAATCACCGAAAATTGACCCAAAGTTGACCTAAATTTGACCCAAAATTGACCCAAAATTCACTGAAAATTCACCCAAAATTGACCCAAAATTTACCCAAAAATCACCCCAAAATCACCCAAATTTCACCGAAAATTGACCCAAAAATCACCTAAAATTCACCCAAAAATCACCAAAAAATTCACCCAAAATTGACCCAAATTCACCCAAAATCTGCCCCGGGGGTGGGGAACGCTTGGGGATTTTTTGGGATTTTTTTTTTGTTGTTTATTCAGAAATTTTCAGGAATTTTTGGGGATTTTTTTGGAATTTTTGGGGGGATTATTTTCGATTATTTTGGGAATTTTTTTGGAAATTTTGGCAATTTTTAAAAATTTCTTCGGATTTTTTTGGGACTTTTTTGGGGATTTTTTTTGGATTTTTTTGGGGAAATTTTGGGAGTTTTGGGGAATTTTTTTTCAGATTGTTTTGGCTTTTTAAGGGATTTTTTTGGGGATTTTAAAATTTTTTTTCAGAAATTTTTAGGGATTTTTTGGAGATTTTTTGGGGGATTTTTTCAGGAATTTTTGGGGATTTTTATTGGGATTATTTTGGCTTTTCAGGGGATTTTTTTGGGGATTTTTAAAAATTTTTTCAGGAATTTTTAGGGATTTTTTGGAGATTTTTGGGGGATTTTTTCAGGAATTTTTGGGGATTTTTTTGGGATTTTTATTGGGATTATTTTGGCTTTTTTGGGGATTTTTTGAGGCTTTTTTGAGAGTATTTTTGGGAATTTTTTAGGATTTTGGGGGGGAAATCTTGGGGATTTTGGGGGAATTCTTTTTCAAAGATGGGAAACTTTTAGGAAATTTTTTTATTATTATTTTGGATTTTTAGGGAATTTTTTTTTATTTTTGGAGAATTTTTTGCCCTTTTTTTTTAGAAATTTTTGGGAATTATTTTCTTTTTTTTTTTTTTTTAAAGGGGATTTTTTTTTTTTAATTCTATGAGAATTTTTGAGCATTTTACAGCGATTTTTTGGGGAATTTTTATGGGAATTTTTGGGGATTTTTTTTTGGAAAAAAGTTGATTATGAAATAGCAAATATTGGTGTGGAAATTGAGGAAGAAACGGTGAAAATTCCCCCAAAAAAATCGCGTGAAAAGGAGAAATTTCCATCCAAAAACATCCCCGAAAAAAATTCCAAAAATATCCAAAAAATCCACCAAAAAAATTCCCAAAAATCCTCAAAAAAAAAAAAAAAAAAAAAAACAAAAATTAAAAAAAATTTCACTGCAAAATTTCACATCCCAAGAGCTCTGAAATTCCAAAAAAATCCCAAAAAATTCCAGAAAAAATTGGAATTTCCCCCAAAAGCTCCTCCCAGTCCCTCCCAGTAAGGCCCAAACCCCAAACCAGTACAGATAACCCCAAACCAGTATAAACCAGTAACCCCAAGTCCCCTCCCAGTCCATCCCAGTCCCTCCCAGTGACCCCAAACCCCAAACCAGTAAAGAACCCAAACCAGTAAGAACCAGTAAGAACCAGTAAGAACCAGTAAGGAAAAAAACCATACCAGTCCATCCCAGTAACCCCAAATCCCCTCCCAGTTCATCCCAGTAAGGCCCAACCCCCAAACCAGTAAACAAAACCCCAAATCAGTGAACAAAAACCCCAAACCAGTATAAACCAGTAACAACCAGTATAAACCAGTAAGGAAAAAACCCAAACCGGTACACAAAAAACCCATCCCAGTCCATCCCAGTAACCCCAAATCCCCTCCCAGTTCATCCCAGTCCCTTCCCGTGACCCCAAGCCCCAAACCAGTGAAGAAAAACCCCAAACCAGTAAGAACCAGTAAGAACCAGTACAAACCAGTAAGGAAAAAAACCAAACCAGTCCATCCCAGTAACCCCAAATCCCCTCCCAGTTCATCCCAGTAAGGCCCAACCCCCAAACCAGTAAACAAAACCCCAAACCAGTAAACAAAAACCCCAAACCAGTATAAACCAGTAAGAACCAGTATAAACCAATAAGGAAAAAACCCAAACCAGTACGGAAAAAACCCATCCCAGTCCATCCCAGTAACCCCAAATCCCCTCCCAGTCCATCCCAGTCCCTCCCAGTGACCCCAAACCCCAAACCAGTAAAGAAAAACCCCAAACCAGTAAGAACCAGTAAGAACCAGTAGGAACCAGTACCGGGAGCTGGCAGCGGGGGCAGCAGCACTGGTGGCACTGGGGGCACTGGGCAGGGCCGCGCTCGCCCTCGAAGATGAACCCAAACGAGCACTGGGGGGGAGGGCTCCCAGTAAAAACCAGTACAGACCAGTACGGACCAGTATGGACCAGTATGGACCAGTATGGACCAGTAACTCCCAGTACAAACCAGTAAGGGATAAACCCCAAACCAGTTCGGCCCAGTGACCCCAAATCCCCTCCCAGTCCATCCCAGTCCATCCCAGTTCAATCCCAGTTCAATCCCAGTCCATCCTAGTTCAATCCCAGTTCATCCCAGTCCATCCCAGTTCAATCCCAGTCCATCCCAGTTCAATCCCAGTCCATCCCAGTTCAATCCCAGTCCATCCCAGTCCATCCCAGTTCAATCCCAGTCCATCCCAGTTCATCCCAGTCCATCCCAGTCCATCCCAGTTCAATCCCAGTCCATCCTAGTTCAATCCCAGTTCATCCCAGTCCATCCCAGTTCAATCCCAGTCCATCCCAGTTCAATCCCAGTCCATCCCAGTTCAATCCCAGTCCATCCCAGTCCCTCCCAGTCCAACCCAGTCCATCCCAGTTCAATCTCAGTCCATCCCAGTCCCTCCCAGTCCATCCCAGTTCAATCCCAGTCCATCCCAGTCCCTCCCAGTTCAATCCCAGTCCATCCCAGCCCATCCCAGTCCATCCCAGTTCAATCCCAGTCCATCCCAGTCCATCCCAGCCCATCCCAGTCCATCCCAGTTCAATCCCAGTCCATCCCAGCCCATCCCAGTCCCTCCCAGTCCCTCCCAGTCCATCCCAGTTCAATCCCAGTCCATCCCAGTTCAATCCCAGCCCATCCCAGTTCAATCCCAGTCCCTCCCAGTTCAATCCCAGTCCATCCCAGTTCAATCCCAGTCCCTCCCAGTCCCTCCCAGTCCATCCCAGTTCAATCCCAGTTCAATCCCAGTCCATCCCAGTCCATCCCAGTTCAATCCCAGTCCCCCCCAGCCCCCCCGGGCCCCTCCCAGTATAAACCAGTAAAACCAGTACGTGGGGGCACCACAGGAACTGGGGGTCCCTCAGCAGCTCCAGCTCCGTCAGCTTCCTCGTCACCAAGCCGAAGGTGTCAGGGTCCAGCCAGCGCCGCAGCTGCCCAGTAAAAACCAGTTTGGACCAGTTGGGATGGGGACCGACCAGTACGGACCAGTACAAACCAGTATAAACCAGTACAAACCAGTATAAACCAGTAGGAACCAGTATGGATCAATAGGAACCAATGGGGATCAATGGGAATCAATAGGAACCAATGTGAGTCAATAGAAAGCAATAGGAATCAATAGAAACCAGTATGGACCAGTTTGGACCAGTTTGGGCCAACAGAAACCAGTATGGACCAGTACAAACCAGTATGGACCAGTACAAACCAGTATGAATCAATAGGAACCAATGGGGATCAATGGGGATCAATGAGGATCAATGGAAACCAATAGGAAACAATGGAGAGCAATAGGGACCAGTTTGGACCAGTTTGGACCAGTTTGGACCAGTTTAGAGCAGTATGGACCAGTTTGGACCAGTTTGGACCAGTATAAACCAGTATGGACCAGTATAAATCAATAGGAACCAATAGAAATCAATAGCAATCAATAGCAATCAATAGAGACCAATAGAAATCAATAGAAATTAATGAAAATTAATAAAAATTAATGGAAATCAATAGAAATCAATAGGAATTAATAAAATTTAATGGAAATCAATAGGAATCAATAGAAACCGGTACAGACCAGTATGAACCAGTTTGGACCAGTACAAACCAGTATGGATCAGTGTAAACCAATAGAAACCAGTGTAAGTCAATGGAAATCAATAGGAATCAATAGGAATCAATGGAAATCAATAGGAATCAATGGAAATCAATAGAAATCAGTAGGAATCAATAGGAACCAATAGAAATCAATAGGAATCAATAGGAATCAATAGGAATCAATAGAAACCAGTATGGACCAATGCAAACCAGTATAAACCAGTACGAACTGGTATAAATCAATAGGAACCAATAGGAATCAATAGGAATCAATAGGAACCAATAGGAATCAATAGGAACCAATAGGAATCAATAGGAACCAATAGGAATCAATAGCAATCAACGGGAATCAATAGAAACCAGTATAAACCAGTATAGACCAGTACAGACCAGTATGGACCAGAATGGACCAATGTAAATCAATAGGAATCAATAGGAATCAATAGGAATCAATAGGAATCAATAGGAATCAATAGGAATCAATAGCAATCAATAGGAATCAATAGAAACCAGTACGGAGCACTATAAACCTGTCCAAACCAGTATAAACCAGTAAGAGGACAAGTCAAACTGGGGGCTCCCAGTCCAAACCAGTCCAAACCAGTTCCTCCCAGTATAAACCAGTACAAACCAGTAACCTCAGATCCCATTTTTCCCCATTTTTTCCCCATTTTCCCAACGTTTTTCATCATTTTTTCACCTCCCAGTCCCTCCCAGTATAAACCAGTACCAAACCAGTACCAAACCAGTATAAACCAGTATAAACCAGTATAAACCAGTAACCCCCAAATCCCATTTTCCTCATTTTTTTGCATTTTTTCCTCATTTTTCACCATATTTTCCCCATTTTTCCACCGATTTTCACCATTTTTTCACCTCCCAGTCCCTCCCAGTATAAACCAGTCCCTCCCAGGATCAAACCAGTCCAAACCAGTCCAAACCAGTACAAACCAGTACCAAACCAGTAACCTCCAACTCCATTTTCCTCATTTTTTTGCATTTTTTCCTCATTTTTTGCCATTTTTTCACCATTTTTCACCATTTTTTCGCCTCCCAGTCCCTCCCAGTATAAACCAGTACCGACCCACTCCCTCCCAGTACCAAACCAGTACCAAACCAGTACAAACCAGTATAAACCAGTAACCCCAAATCCCTTTTTCCCCATTTTTCCTCATTTTTTCCCCATTTTCCCACCGATTTTTACAGCTTTTTCACCTCCCAGTCCCTCCCAGTATAAACCAGTACCAACCCAGTGCCTCCCAGTACCAAACCAGTACAAACCAGTACAAACCAGTAACCCCAAATCCCATTTTTCCCCATTTTTCCCCCGTATTTTCCCCGTTTTTCGCCGTATTTTCGCCGTTTCTTCACCGATTTTCCCCGTTCTTTCGCCTCCCAGTCCCTCCCAGTATAAACCAGTATAAACCAGTTACCCCGGGCTCCAGCGTGGACCAGTAGCAGAGGCGCTGGGCGTCGTCGCGCAGGTCGGGCCGGCCGCAGCTGGGGCAGCCCAGGGCGGCCACGCCGCGCTCGCGCACGCCCACGGTGAAGTGCAGGCGGAAGCACTCGGGGCACAGCGGGCACGAGCAGCCCGGCAGCCACTGCATCTGCACCAGTGCAAACCAGTATAAACCAGTATAAACCAGTATAAACCAGTATGGACCAGTAAGGGACGGGGGCGGGCCCAGTGCATTGGGGACAATGGGGGCGGCGTTCCCCGTGGAGTTCCGCCCGTTGAAATGCAAAACCAGTTCGTCCCAGTTCATCCCAGTAGCCTCAAATCCACTCCCAGTTCATCCCAGTAAGCCTCCAGTCAGTCCCAGTTCATCCCAGTGACCCCACACCAGTACAAACCAGTACAAACCAGTACAAACCAGTAACAGTGGAGTTATTCCCAATGGAGTTAGGTCTATTAGAATGGCAAACCAGTTCATCCCAGTTCATCCCAGTAGCCCCAAATCCACTCCCAGTTCACCCCAGTAAGCCCCCAGTGACCCCACACCAGTATAAACCAGTACAAACCAGTACAAACCAGTACAAACCAGTAACACTGGAGTTATTCCCAATGGAGTTCCACTCATTAAAATGCAAACCAGTTCATCCCAGTTCATCCCAGTCCACCCCAGTTTGTCCCAGTAGGCCCAAATCCACTCCCAGTTCATCCCAGTAAGCCTCCAGTCAGCCCCAGTTCATCCCAGTGACCCCACACCAATACAAACCAGTACAAACCAGTACAAACCAGTAACAGTGGAGTTACTCCCAATGGAGTTCCGTCTATTAGAATGGCAAACCAGTTCATCCCAGTTCATCCCAGTTTGTCCCAGTTTGCCCCAGTAGCCCCAAATCCACTCCCAGTTCATCCCAGTAAGCCCCCAGTGACCCCACACCAGTATAAACCAGTATAGACCAGTACAAACCAGTACAAACCAGTACAAACCAGTAACAGTGGAGTTATTCCCAATGGAGTTCCGTCGGTTAGAATGGCAAACCAGTTCATCCCAGTTCATCCCAGTAGCCCCAAATCCACTCCCAGTTCATCCCAGTAAGCCCCCAGTGACCCCACACCAGTACAAACCAGTATAAACCAGTATAAACCAGTATGGACCAGTAAGGGACTGGGGCGGGCCCAGTGCATTGGGGACAATGGGGGCGGTGTTCCCAATGGAGTTCCGCCCATTGAAATGCAAAACCAGTATAAACCAGTTTGTCCCAGTTCATCCCAGTAGCCCCAAATCCACTCCCAGTTCATCCCAGTAAGCCTCCAGTGACGCCACACCAGTATAAACCAGTACAAACCAGTACAAACCAGTAACAGTGAAGTTATTCCCAATGGAGTTCCGTTGGTTGGAATGGCAAACCAGTATAAACCAGTTCATCCCAGTTCGTCCCAGTAGCCCCAAATCCACTCCCAGTTCATCCCAGTAAGCCCCCAGTGACCCCACACCAGTATAAACCAGTATAAACCAGTATAAACCAGTACAAACCAGTAAGGGACTGGGGCGGGCCCAGTCCATTGGGGTTAATGGGGGCGGTGTTGCCAATGGAGTTCCGCCCATTGAAATGCAAAACCAGTTCATCCCAGTTCGTCCCAGTAGCCACAAATCCACTCCCAGTTCACCCCAGTAAGCCCCCAGTGACCCCACACCAGTATAAACCAGTATAAACCAGTATAAACCAGTACAAACCAGTATAGACCAGTAACAGTGGAATTATTCCCAATGGAGTTCCGTCTATTAAAATGGCAAACCAGCTCATCCCAGTTCATCCCAGTTCATCCCAGTTCGTCCCAGTAGCCCCAAATCCACTCCCAGTTCACCCCAGTAAGTCTCCAGTGACCCCACACCAGTATAAACCAGTATAAACCAGTACAAACCAGTATGGACCAGTAAGGGACTGGGGCGGGCCCAGTGCATTGGGGACAATGGGGGCGGTGTTCCCCGTGGAGTTCCGCCCGTTGAAATGCAAAACCAGTTCATCCCAGTTCATCCCAGTAGCCCCAAATCCACTCCCAGTTCATCCCAGTAAGCCTCCAGTGACCCCACACCAGTATAAACCAGTACAAACCAGTACAAACCAGTATAAACCAGTACAAACCAGTACAAACCAGTAACACTGGAGTTATTCCCAATGGAGCTCCGTCAGTTAGAATGGCAAACCAGTTCATCCCAGTTCGTCCCAGTTCATCCCAGTTCATCCCAGTAGCCCCAAATCCACTCCCAGTTCACCCCAGTAAGCCTCCAGTCAGTCCCAGTTCATCCCAGTGACCCCACACCAGTACAAACCAGTATAAACCAGTACAAACCAGTATAAACCAGTACAAACCAGTAACACTGGAGTTATTCCCAATGGAGTTCCGTCAGAATGGCAGACCAGTTCATCCCAGTTCATCCCAGTTCGTCCCAGTAGCCCCAAATCCACTCCCAGTTCATCCCAGTGACCCCACACCAGTATAAACCAGTACAAACCAGTATAAACCAGTTTGTCCCAGTTCATCCCAGTAGCCCCAAATCCACTCCCAGTTCATCCCAGTAAGCCCCCAATGACCCCACACCAGTACAAACCTGTACAAACCAGTACAAACCAGTACAAACCAGTAACAGTGGAATTATTCCCAATGGAGTTCCGTCTATTAGAATGGCAGACCAGTTCATCCCAGTTCATCCCAGTTCATCCCAGTAGGCCCAAAATCCACTCCCAGTTCATCCCAGTAAGTCTCCAGTCAGTCCCAGTTCACACCAGTGACCCCACACCAGTATAAACCAGTATAAACCAGCCCAAACCAGTACAAACCAGTAACAGTGGAATTATTCCCAATGGAGTTCCGTCTATTAGAATGGCAGACCAGTTCATCCCAGTCCACCCCAGTTTGTCCCAGTAGCCCCAAATCCACTCCCAGTTCACCCCAGTAAGTCTCCAGTCAGTCCCAGTTCATCCCAGTGACCCCACACCAGTACAAACCAGTATAAACCAGTATAAACCAGTAACACTGGAGTTACTCCCAATGGAGCTCTGTTGGTTAGAATGGCAGACCAGTTCATCCCAGTTCATCCCAGTAGCCCCAAATCCACTCCCAGTTCATCCCAGTAACCCTAAACCTGCTCCCAGTAAGCCCCAGTCACCCCACGCCAGTATAAACCAGTACAAACCAGTACAAACCAGTACAAACCAGTAACAGTGGAGTTATTCCCAATGGAGTTCTGCCCATTAAAATGGCAAACCAGTTCATCCCAGTTCGTCCCAGTTCATCCCAGTTTGTCCCAGTAGGCCCAAAATCCACTCCCAGTTCACCCCAGTAAGCCTCCAGTCAGTCCCAGTTCATCCCAGTGACCCCACACCAGTGCAAACCAGTATAAACCAGTAAAAGACTGGTTTAGTCCCAGCCCATTGGAGGTGGTGTTCCCAATAGGTCTGGAGCCAAACCAGTATAAACCAGTTCATCCCAGTTCATCCCAGTTTGTCCCAACCCTCTCCCAGTCCCTCCCCAGTGCCCTCCCAGTCCAAACCAGTACAAACCAGTATAAACCAGTACTCACCAGTCTGCGGGGCAGCCCCCAGCCGCACACGGCGCACTCGCAGCGCAGAACAGCCCTGTCCCCTCCCAGTGCCTCCCAGTACAAACCAGTATAACCCAGACCCCTCCCAGTGCCCTCCCAGTATAAACCAGTAACCCCCCAGTCCTTCCCAGTATAAACCAGTACAAACCAGTACCAAACCAGTATATAAAACTCAATTTTTCTGGAATTTTCCCCCGATTTTTCCCCATTTTCTGCCCCAAATCCCCTCCCAGTCCCTCCCAGTATAACCCAGTGCCCTCCCCAGTGCCCTCCCAATCCAAACCAGTAACCACCCCGTACAAACCAGTATAAACCAGTATAAAACCAGTATAAACCGGCACAAAAAAATCCCAATTTTCTGGAATTTTTCCCAATTTTTCTCCATTTTCTGTCCCGAACCTCCTCCCAGTCCATCCCAGTCCCTCCCAGTTTGTCCCAACCCTCTCCCAGTGCCCTCCCAGTGCCCTCCCAGTCCAAACCAGTCCAAACCACTCCAAACCAGTACAAACCAGTACAAAAAAAATCTTAGTTTTCCAGAATTTTCCTTCATTTTTCCCCAATTTCCATCCCAAAACTCCCCCAAATCCCCTCCCAGTCCACCCCAGTCCCTCCCAGTTTGTCCCAACCCTCTCCCAGTCCCTCCCAGTGCCCTCCCAGTCCAAACCAGTCCAAACCACTCCAAACCAGTACAAAAAAAATCTTAGTTTTCCAGAATTTTCCTTCATTTCTCCCCAATTTCCATCCCAAAACTCCCCCAAATCCCCTCCCAGTCCATCCCAGTCCCTCCCAGTTTGTCCCAACCCTCTCCCAGTAACCCCCCAGTACAAACCAGTACCAAACCTGTACAAAACCAGTACAAACCAGAATAAAAACCCATTTTTCCATCATTTTTCCTGAATTTTCCCTAATTTTTCTCCATTTTCCACCCTAAATCACCTCCCAGTACCCTCCCAGTGCCTCCCCAGTATAAACCAGTAACCCCCAGGCCCTCCCAGTACAAACCAGTAGAAAACCAGTACAAACCAGTACAAAAAAATCTTAATTTTCAGGAATTTTTCCCAATTTTTCTGCATTTCCCACCCCAAATCACCTCCCAGTCCGCCCCCAGTGCCCTCCCAGTAACCCCCCAATCCAAACCAGTACAAACCAGTATCAAACCAGTACAAACCACTACAAAACCAGTACAAACCAGTACAAGCCAGTATAAAAAACCCATTTTTCCTTCATTTTTCCCAAATTTTCCCCCAATTTTTCTCCATTTTGCACCCCAAATCACCTCCCAGTCCATCCCAGTCCCTCCCAGTTTGTCCCAACCCTCTCCCAGTGCCCTCCCAGTGCCCTCCCAGTCCAAACCAGTACAAACCAGTACAAAAAAAATCTTAGTTTTCCAGAATTTTCCTTCATTTTTCCCCAATTTCCATCCCAAAACTCCCCCAAATCCCCTCCCAGTCCATCCCAGTCCCTCCCAGTTTGTCCCAACCCTCTCCCAGTGCCCTCCCAGTCCCTCCCAGTGCCCTCCCAGTGCCCTCCCAGTCCCTCCCAGTCCAAACCAGTACCAAACCAGTACAAAAAACCCTATTTTTCTGGAATTTTTCCCCAATTTTTCCCCATTTTCCATCCCAAACCTCCTCCCAGTCCACCCCAGTCCCTCCCAGTTTGTCCCAACCCTCTCCCAGTGCCCTCCCAGTCCCTCCCAGTGCCCTCCCAGTGCCCTCCCAGTCCCTCCCAGTCCAAACCAGTACCAAACCAGTACAAAAAACCCTATTTTTCTGGAATTTTTCCCCAATTTTTCCCCATTTTCCATCCCAAACCTCCTCCCAGTCCACCCCAGTCCCTCCCAGTTTGTCCCAACCCTCTCCCAGTGCCCTCCCAGTGCCCTCCCAGTACCCTCCCAGTCCAAACCAGTCCAAACCAGTACAAAAAAATCCCAATTTTCTGGAATTTTTCCCATTTTTTCTCCATTTTCTCCCCCAAACCTCCTCCCAGTCCATCCCAGTCCCTCCCAGTCCATCCCAGTCCCTCCCAGTCCATCCCAGTCCCTCCCAGTTTGTCCCAACCCTCTCCCAGTCCCTCCCAGTCCCTCCCAGTGCCCTCCCAGTCCAAACCAGTACTCACCAGTCTCCGGGGCAGCCCCCAGCCGCACACGGCGCACTCGCAGCGCAGGCGCCTGCGCAGGACAGCCCTGTCCCCGCAGGACCCCACGGCCTCCACCAGTTCTCCCAGTAAGGGCTCCGAACTGGGCTCGCGCAGCAGCCCCAGGCCCAGCTCGCGGCCCAGGCTGGCCACCAGCGAGGCCCTGCCCCAGCTGGCCACGGGCAGGGTGGCCAGGACCTGCCGCACCAGCGCCTGCGCCGGGAAAAACCAGTAAAAACCAGTATAAACCAGTATGGACCAGTAGGGACCAGTATGGAGCAATACAAGGGAAAAAAACGCCAAACCAGTAAGGAAAATGCAAAACCAGTAAGTCCCAGTGAGCCCAAATCCAATCCCAGTTCAGCCCAGTTCAGCCCAGACCCCAAACCAGTATAAACCAGTAAAAACCAGTATGGACCAGTATGGACCAGTATGGAGCAATACAAGGAAGAAAAACGCCAAACCAGTAAGGAAAACGCAAAACCAGTAAGTCCCAGTGAGCCCAAATGCCATCCCAGTTCAGCCCAGTTCAGCCCAGACCCCAAACCAGTATAAACCAGTATAAACCAGTATAAACCAGTAACAAAAATCATCAAACTAGTAAGAAGCAGCGACCCCAAATCCCATCCCAGTAACTCCCAGTTGATCTCAGTGACTCCCAGTCCATCCCAGTCCACCCCAGTTCATCCCAGTTCATCCCAGTAAAGGCTAGACCCCAAACCAGTATAAACCAGTAAGAAAAAAGACGAAACCAGTAAGGAAAACAATCAAACCAGTAAGAACCAGTACGGCCAAATTGCATCCCAGTGACCCCAAATCCAATCCCAGTGACTCCCAGTTCATCCCAGTCCCTCTCAGTCCATCCCAGTCCATCCCAGTCCCTCCCAGTCCCTCCCAGTCCATTCCCAGTCCCTCCCAGTCCAATCCCAGTCCATTCCCAGTCCAATCCCAGTCCCTCCCAGTCCATCCCAGTTCAATCCCAGTCCATCCCAGTCCATCCCAGTTCAATCCCAGTTCAATCCCAGTCAATCCCAGTCCCTCCCAATCCCTCCTAGTTCAATCCCAGTCCCTCCCAATCCATCCCAGTCCCTCCCAGTCCATCCCAGTTCAATCCCAGTTCAATCCCAGTCCCTCCCAGTACAAACCAGTCCATCCCAGTTCAATCCCAGTCCAGTCCATCCCAGTCCATCCCAGTCCCTCCCAGTCCATCCCAGTCCATTCCCAATCCATCCCAGTCCCTCCCAGTCCCTCCCAGTTCAATCCCAGTCCATCCCAGTCCCTCCCAGTCCATCCCAGTCCATCCCAGTCCATCCCAGTTCAATCCCAGTCCATCCCAGTCCCTCCCAGTCCATCCCAGTTCAATCCCAGTCAATCCCAGTCCCTCCCAGTCCATCCCAGTTCAATCCCAGTCAATCCCAATCCCTCCCAGTCCATCCCAGTTCAATCCCAGTCCATCCCAGTCCCTCCCAGTCCATCCCAGTCCCTCCCAGTCCATCCCAGTTCAATCCCAGTCAATCCCAATCCCTCCCAGTCCCTCCCAGTCCATCCCAGTCCCTCCCAGTCCCTCCCAGTTCAATCCCAGTCAATCCCAATCCCTCCCAGTCCATCCCAGTCCATCCCAGTCCCTCCCAGTCCCTCCCAGTCCATCCCAGTCCATCCCAGTCCATCCCAGTCCCTCCCAGTCCCTCCCAGTCCATCCCAGTTCAATCCCAGTCCCTCCCAGTCCCTCCCAGTCCATCCCATTCCCTCCCAGTCCATCCCAGTCCCTCCCAGTCCCTCCCAGTCCCCCCCGCCCCTCCCCCTCACCTGCTGATCCTCCTTCCGGAAGTCCAGCGCTGGCCCCGCCCCCCGGAAGTGACGCAGGCGGAAGGGGCGGAGCCTCTCCCTCTGCAGCTCCCGCAAGGCCCCCCTGGGGCTGCCCTGGTGCTGCCTGAGCGCCTCGGCCGAGGCCTGCGCGGGAAACCCCAGCGAGACCAGAGCGTGGACCTGGGGACCAGTACGGACCAGTATGGACCAGTTCAGACCAGTTTGGACCAGTACAGACTGGTTTGGACCAGTTTGGAGTGGTTTGGACCAGTTTGGACCAGTTTGGAGTGAGTGGTTTGGAGCAAGGCCTAGGCCGAGGCCTGCGCCGGGAACCCCAATGAGACCAGAACGTGAACCAGTATGGACCAGAACGGACCAGTATGGACCAGTATGGACCAGTATGGACCAGTTTAGACCAGTACGGACTGGTTTGGACCAGTTTGGAGTGGTTTGGACCAGTTTGGACCAGTTTGGAGTGAGTGGTTTGGAGCAAGGCCTAGGATGAGGCCTGCGTGGGGAGCCCCAATGAGACCAGAACGTGAACCTGTGGACCAGTATGAACCAGTATAGACCAGTATGGACCAGTATGGACCAATTTGGACTAGTATGGACCAGTTTGGACTGGTTTGGACTGGTTTATACTGGTTCTTATTGGTTTGGAATGAGTGGTTTGGAGCATGCCCTAGGCCGAGGCCTGCACCGGAAACCCCAATGAGACCAGAACGTGAACCATTATGGACCAGTACGGACCAGTATGGACCAGTATGGACCAGTACGAACCAGTTTGGACCAGTATGGACCAGTATGGACCAGTATGGACCAGTATGGACTGGTTTGGACCAGTTTGGAGTGGTTTGGACCAGTTTGGAGTGAGTGGTTTGGAGCAAGGCCTAGGCCGAGGCCTGCGTGGGGAACCCCAACAAGACCAGAACGTGAACCTGCGGACCAGTATGGACCAGTACGGACCAGTATGGACCAGTGTGGAGCACCACAGACTGGTTTGGACTGGTTTATACTGGTTTTTATTGGTTTGGAATGAGTGGTTTGGAGCAGGGCCTAGGCCGAGGCCTGCGCCAGGAACCCCAGTGAGACCAGAACGTGAACCTGCGGACCAGTACGGACCAGTATGGACCAGTATGGACCAGTATAGACCAGTACAAACCAGTATAGACCAATTTGGACCAGTATGGACCAGTATGGACCAGTAAGAATCAGTAGAAGCCAGTATAAACCAGTAAAAACCAATCCAAGCCAGTGTAAACCAGTCCAAACCAGTATGAACCAGTAAGAACCGGAAAAAACCAATCTACAGCAGTATAAACCAGTTCAAACCAGTTCAAACCAGTAAAAACCAGCTCAAGCCAGTTCAAACCAGTTCAAACCAGTAAAAACCACTTCAAACCAGTAAAAACCACTTCAAACCAGTCCAAACCAGTCCAAACCAGTCCAAACCAGTATAAACCACTCAAACACACTCCAAGCCCCGCCCACACCCATATATGGCAGCATTAGCCCTGCCCCTCACCAAGCCCCGCCCCCAATTCCTGCCATTTTGGGCCCAAATTTGATGCCCCACCCCCAAATTCTGAAACCCCGCCCCCAAATTTAAAGCCACGCCCCCAAAAATCCAAGCCCCGCCCCCAATTTCCACCATTTTGAATCCAAATATGAAGCCCCGCCCCCAATTTTTGCCATTCTACCCAAAATTTTGGAGCCCCGCCCCTAAAATTTCAAGCCCCGCCCCTAATTTCCACAATTTTGGATCCAATTTTGAAGCCCCGCCCCCAAATTTTGAGGCCCCGCCCCCAATTTTCGCCATTTTGAACATAAATATGAAGCTCCGCCCCCAAATTCTGAAGCCCCGCCCCAATTTATGCCATTTGGGACCCAAATCTTTAAGCCCCGCCCCCAAATTTTGAAGCCCCGCCCCCAATTTCCGCCATTTTGAACCCAAATCTGACGCCCCGCCCCCAAATTCTGAAGCCCCGCCCCCAAATTCGGCCAGTCTACCAAAAATTCTGAAGCCCCGCCCCCAATTCCCACCATTTTGAACCCAAATCTGAAGTCCCGCCCACAAATTGTGAAGCCCCGCCCCCAAATTCGGCCATTTTTGAACATAAATTTGAAGCCCCGCCCCCAAATTCTGAAGCCCCGCCCCCAAATTCGGCCATTCTACCCAAAATCTTTAAGCCCCGCCCCCAAATTTTCAAGCCTCGCCCCCAATTTCCACCATTTTGGACCCAAATTGGAAGCTCCGCCCCCAAATTTTGAAGCCCCGCCCACATTTTTCTTCTATTTTGAAGCCCCGCCCCCAAATTTTGAGGCCCCGCCCCCAATTTTTGCCAATTTACCCAACAATTTAAAGCCCCGTCCCCAAATTCTAAAACCCCGCCCCCAATTCCCGCCACTCTGGACCCAAATTTGAAGCTCCGCCCCCAAATCTTGTAGCCCCGCCCCCAATTCCCACCATTTTGAAAATATTGCTGAGGCCCCGCCCCCAAATTCTGAAGCCCCGCCCCCAATTTCCACCATTTTGAATCCAAATTCTGAAGCCCCGCCCCCAAATTCTGAAGCCCCGCCCAATTCCCGCCATTTGGGACCCAAATCTTTAAGCTCCGCCCCCAAATTTTGAGGCCCCGCCCCCAATTTCCGCCATTTTGAGCGTAAATATGAAGCCCCGCCCCCAAATTCTGAAGCCCCGCCCCCAAATTCCGCCATTCTACCTAAAGTTTTGAAGCCCCGCCCCCAATTTCTGCCATTTTTAACATAAATCTGAAGCCCCGCCCCCAAATTCTGAAGCCCCGCCCCCGAATTCGGCCATTCTACCAAAAGTTTTGAAGCCCCGCCCCCAATTCCCGCCATGTTGAAAACAAATCTGAAGCCCCGCCCCCAAATTGTGAAGCCCCGCCCCCAAATTCGGCGATTTTACACAAAATTTTGAAGCCCCGCCCCCAAATTTTCAAGCCTCACCCCCAACTTCCACCATTTTGGACCTAAATTGGAAGCTCCGCCCCCAAATTGTGAAGCCCCGCCCACATTTTTAAGCCATTTTGAAGCCCCACCCCAAATTTTGAGGCCCCGCCCCAATTTTTGCCATTTTACCCAACACTCTGAAGCCCCGCCCCCAAATTCTAAAACCCCGCCCCCAATTCCCGCCACTCTGGACCCAAATTTAAAGCTCCGCCCCCAAACCTTGTAGCCCCGCCCCCAATTTCCACCATTTTGAAAACATATCTGAAGCCCCGCCCCAAATTCTGAAGCTCCACCCCAAATTCTGAAGCCCCGCCCCCAATTTCCACCATTTTGAATCCAAATTTAGAAGCCCCGCCCCCAAATTCTGAAGCCCCGCCCCAATTCCCGCCATTTTGCCCCCACCCCCCAAGCCCCGCCCCTCTCACCTGCTGCTTCCGCCGTCCAATCAGAACTCTCCGTGCCTTCTCGGGCTGCCCCTCCCCCTCCAGCCACGCCCAGGCAGCCTCAGCCAATGAGAGCAGCCCCGGGCTGGCCACGCCCCCTTCCGGCTCAGGCCCCGCCCCCAGCAGGGCCTGCAGGGCCTGCCCCAGGCGGCGCCGGAAGTGCCGAATTTGGGCCTCGGGGGAGGGGGCGGGGCCAGCGGGGGGCGTGGCCAAGGGGGAGGGGCCGGCAGGGGGCATGGCCAAGGGGGCGTGGCTGGAGGTGGGCGTGGCCAAGGGGGAGGGGCCGAGCGCCTCTGGGGGGAGGCCCTGGGCCTCGGCAGCCTGGGGGGAGGGGAAAGGGGCGGAGTCAGGGGAGCAAAGGTGGCGCCCAGTTCAGACCAGTATGGACCAGTAAGGAATAAACCCCAAACCAGTGACTCCCAGTGGCCCCAAATCCCCTCCCAGTTCATCCCAGTGACCCCAGAGCCCACACCATTATGAACCAGTAAGGACAAAACCTCCAACCAGTAACTGCCAGAGAGCCCAGAGCTCACCCCAGTCCCTCCCAGTCCATCCCAGTCCATCCCAGTCCCTCCCAGTCCATCTCAGCTCAATCCCAGTGCATCCCAGTCCCTCCCAGTTTAATCCCAGTCCCTCCCAGTCCATCTCAGTCCAATCCCAGTCTCCCCCAGTCCCTCCCAGTTAAATCCCAGTCCCTCCCAGTCCATCCCAGTCCCTCCCAGTCCCTCCCAGTCACTCCCAGTTCCTCACCCGCACGAGTCCCACGAGTCTCCGCCCATCCTCCAACATCTTCCTCTGCCGCAAAGCATCACGGGAAGGGGCGTGGCCACAACCGGAAGTGATGTGTTCTGACCCGGAAGTTGCTTGAGCGACGCCAGGAGAGTCGCACCCGGAAGTGCCAATTCCCACACCGGAAGTTGCCGACGCCGACCCGGAAGTGACAGTCCCGGCACCGGAAGTGGTCGGCGCTGACCCGGAAGTGACAGTCCCGGCACCGGAAGTGGTCACGGCAGACCCGGAAGTGACAATTCCAA
>JAXCHO010000979.1:0-28456 GCA_036630365.1 Acanthiza pusilla
TTAAAATTTGGGGATCGGAGACCCCCAAATTCCTTTCTGACCCCCCCAAATTGGGGTCCTGAGATCCCTGAACCCCAAAATTGGGGTCCTGACCCCCAAAATTTAGGTCCTGAACCCCAAAATTGGGGTCCTGACCCCCCTTAGCCCCCTAAATTTGGGGTCCTGATCCCCCAAACCCCCAAATTGAGGTCCTGACCCCCCAAATTTGGAGTCCTGAGCCCCCAGATCCTCAAATTGCCCCCAAATTGAGGTCCTGACCCCCCAAATTTGGGGTTCTGAGACCCCCAAACCCTAAAATTGGGGTCCTGACCCCCCAAATTTGGGGTCCTGAGCCCCTAAACCTCCTCAGTTCCCCCCCAACCTCAACCCCTCCCCAGTTTCAGGGACCCCCACCCCAATTTTGAGACCCCCCAACCCAAATTTTGATCTCCTCAGCCCAAATTTTAGTGTCCCCAGCGCCATTTTAGGCTCCCCACCCCAATTTAGGACCCCTCACCCAATTTTTAGCTCCCCCAACCCCAATTTTGAGACCCCCCACCCCAATTTTGAGCCCCCCACCCCCAATTTTGAGCCCCCCACCCCAATTTTTGGGCTTCCCTCACCCAATTTTAAGGGTCCCCTCACCCAATTTTGGGCTCCCCCAACCCAAATTTTGAGCCCCCAACCCAAATTTTAGTGTCCCCAGCCCCATTTTGAGACCCCCAACCCCAATTTTGAGACCCCCCAACCCAATTTTGGGCTCCCTCAACCCAAACTTTGAGCCCCCAACCCAAATTTTTGGTCCCCTCACCCAATTTTTGGTCCCCTCACCCAATTTTGGGCTCCCCCGACCCAAATTTTGAGCCCCCCAACCCAAATTTTGAGCCCCCACCCCAATTTTAGGCTTCCCTCACCCAATTTTAAGGTCCCCTCACCCAATTTTGGGCTCCCCCAACCCAAATTTTGAGCCCCCAACCCAAATTTTAGTGTCCCCAGCCCATTTTGAGACCCCCAACCCCAATTTTGAGACCCCCCACCCCAATTTTGGGCTCACTCAACCCAAACTTTGAGCCCCCAACCCAAATTTTTGGTCCCCTCACCCAATTTTGGGCTCCCCGACCCAAATTTGAGCCCCCAACCCAAATTTGTAGCCCCCCACCCCAATTTTAGGCTTCCCTCACCCAATTTTAAGGTCCCCTCACCCAATTTTGGGCTCCCCCAACCCAAATTTTGAGCCCCCAACCCAAATTTTAGTGTCCCCAGCCCCATTTTGAGACCTCCAACCCAATTTTGAGACCCCCCAACCCAATTTTGGGCTCCCCCGACCCAAATTTTGAGCCCCCAACCCAAATTTTAGTGTCCCCAGCCCCATTTTGAGACCTCCAACCCAATTTTTGAGACCCCCCAACCCAATTTTGGGCTCCCCCGACCCAAATTTTGAGCCCCCAACCCAAATTTTAGGACCCCCCAGCCCCATTTTGAGACCCCCAACCCAATTTTGAGACCCCCAACCCCAATTTTGAGACCCCCAACCCAAATTTTGAGCCCCCAACCCAATATTTAGGACCCCCAGCCCCATTTTAGGGTCCCCCACCCCAATTTTGGGGTCTCCCACCCCAATTTTGAGCCCCCCAACCCCAATTTTGAGACCACCAACCCCAATTTTGAGACCCCCCAACCCAATTTTGGGCTCCCCCAACCCAAATTTGAGCCCCCAACCCAAATTTTAGTGTCCCCAGCCCCATTTTGAGACCCCCAACCCCAATTTTGAGACCCCCCACCCCAATTTTGGGCTCACTCAACCCAAACTTTGAGCCCCCAACCCAAATTTTGGTCCCCTCACCCAATTTTTGGTCCCCTCACCCAATTTGGGCTCCCCCGACCCAAATTTTGAGCCCCCCAACCCAAATTTGTAGGCCCCCCACCCCAATTTTAGGCTTCCCTCACCCAATTTTAAGGTCCCCTCACCCAATTTTGGGCTCCCCCAACCCAAATTTTGAGCCCCCAACCCAAATTTTAGTGTCCCCAGCCCCATTTTGAGACCTCCAACCCAATTTTGAGACCCCCCAACCCAATTTTGGGCTCCCCCGACCCAAATTTTGAGCCCCCAACCCAAATTTTAGTGTCCCCCAGCCCCATTTTGAGACCTCCAACCCAATTTTGAGACCCCCAATCAAATTTTGAGCCCCCAACCCAAATTTTAGGACCCCCAGCCCCATTTTGAGACCCCCAACCCCAATTTTGAGACCCCCAACCCCAATTTTGAGACCCCCAACCCAAATTTTGAGCCCCCAACCCAAATTTTAGGACCCCCAGCCCCATTTTAGGGTCCCCCACCCCAATTTTGGGGTCTCCCACCCCAATTTTGAGCCCCCCAACCCCAATTTTGAGACCACCAACCCCAATTTTGAGACCCCCCAACCCAATTTTGGGCTCCCCCAACCCAAATTTTGAGCCCCCAACCCAAATTTTAGTGTCCCCAGCCCCATTTTGAGACCCCCAACCCCAATTTTGAGACCCCCCACCCCAATTTTGGGCTCACTCAACCCAAACTTTGAGCCCCCAACCCAAATTTTGGTCCCCTCACCCAATTTTTGGTCCCCTCACCCAATTTTGGGCTCCCCCGACCCAAATTTTGAGCCCCCCAACCCAAATTTTGAGCCCCCACCCCAATTTTAGGCTTCCCTCACCCAATTTTAAGGTCCCCTCACCCAATTTTGGGCTCCCCCAACCCAAATTTTGAGCCCCCAACCCAAATTTTAGTGTCCCCAGCCCCATTTTGAGACCTCCAACCCAATTTTGAGACCCCCCAACCCAATTTTGGGCTCCCCCGACCCAAATTTTGAGCCCCCAACCCAAATTTTAGGACCCCCAGCCCCATTTTGAGACCCCCAACCCAATTTTGAGACCCCCAACCCCAATTTTGAGACCCCCAACCCAAATTTTGAGCCCCCAACCCAAATTTTAGGACCCCCAGCCCCATTTTAGGGTCCCCCACCCCAATTTTGGGGTCTCCCACCCCAATTTTGAGCCCCCAACCCCAATTTTGAGACCACCAACCCCAATTTTGAGACCCCCCAACCCAATTTTGGGCTCCCTCAACCCAAATTTTGAGCCCCCAACCCAAATTTTAGTGTCCCCAGCCCCATTTTGAGACCCCCAACCCCAATTTTGAGACCCCCAACCCAATTTTGGGCTCCCCCAACTCAAATTTTGAGCCCCCAACCCAAATTTTAGGACCCCCAGCCCCATTTTAGGGTCCCCCACCCCAATTTTGGGGTCCCCCACCCCGATTTTGAGACCCCCAACGCCAATTTTGAGACCCCCAACCCCAATTTTAGTGTCCCCAGTGCCATTTTAGGCCTCCCCTCACCCAATTTTGAGACCCCAACCCCAATTTTGGAATCCCCCACCCCAATTTTGGGGTCCCCCAGGCAATTTTGGGTCCCCCCGGGGTGACATCTGTGCCTTCCTCTTTCCCCAGAGTTTTGTAGCCACCCTGGCTAACGGGATGAGCCTGCAGCCGCCTCGGGAAGATGTAAATATCCTCCAGAAAACCCCAAAATCCCTGCCCCCTCCCCAAAAAAAACCCCAAATCCCAAAAAACCCCGGAAAAATCCCAAAATCCCCGCGAAAATCCCAAAAAAAACGGTCCAAAAATGGGATTTTGGGGGGTTTTTTGGGATTTTTTGGGGGAAAAGTGAGGTAGGACTCCACCCTAAATTTAAAAATTTCAAATATCCTAAAATGGCCCAAAATTGTGGGGAAAAAACCCCGAGAAAATCCCGAAATCCCCGCGAACATCCAAAAAAAAAGACTCTGAAATGGCCAAAAATGGGATTTTTGGGGGGGTTTTTTTGGGATTTTTTGGGGAGAAGTGACGTCGAACCACACCCAAAATTTTAAAATTTCAAATATCCTAAAATCCCCCAAAAAATCCCCAAATCCCCGCGAAAATCCCAAAAAAAAGGCCCAAAAATGGGATTTTTGGGGGGATTTTTTGGGGGAAAAGTGAGGTTGGACCACACCTGAAATTCTTAAAATGTCCCAAAATTGTGGGAAAAAAATACCCCAAAATCCCCCCAAAAAATTCTGAAATCCCCGCGAAAATCCCCCAAAAAATGGCCCAAAAATGGCCAAAAATGGGATTTTTTGGGGGAAAAGTGAGGTTGGACCACATGCGAAATTCTTAAAAATTTCAAATATTCCAAAATGTCCTAAAATTGTCGGGAAAAATACCCAAATTTTGGGAAAATGCCCCAAAAATCAGCCTCAAAATGGAGAGGGGATTTGGGGGGAGGAGTGAGGTTAAATCTCCCAAAAATCCTAAAAAAAATCCCAAATTCCAATGAAAATTCCGAAAAAAATCCCAAATTCCAATGAAAATTCCAAAAAAAATCCCAAATTCCACCGAAAATTCCCAAAAAAATCCCAAATTCTAATGAAAATTCAAAAAAAAAATCCCAAATCCCTCAAAAAAATGCCCCAAAATTTGGGATTTTTTGAGGGAACTGAGGTGAAACAAACCCCCAAAACCCCAAAAAAATCACAAATCCAAAGAAAATCCCAAATCCCAAAAAAAATCTCTGAAATGTCTCCCCCAAAAAAACCCCAAAATTGCCTCAAAATAGCCCCGATTGCAGCCAAAAATTGAATTTTTGGGAGGCTCCTGAAATTTCGGGTTTTTTTCTCCCATTTTGTGCCCACCCGGACCCCAAAAAAAACCAAAATCCCCCCAAAAAATCCCAAATCTTCCCCAAAAATCCCGAAAAAACCCAAGAAATCCCTAAAAATCCCCCGAAAATCCCAAATTCCAAAAAAAAAAAAATCCTAAAAACGCCCCCAAAAAACCCAAATTCCCAAAAAAAATTCCCCCCAAAAATCCAAAAAACCCCAATCCCCCCCCAAAATCCCTAAAAATAAAATTAAAAAACCCAAATTCCTAAAACTTCTCCCAAAAAATCAGAATTTTCGGGGTCTCCAGGAATTTTTGGGGTCCCCCCATTTTTTACCTCCCCCAGGACCCCAAAAAAATCCCAAAATTTCCCCAAAATATCTTGAAAGGTTTTCCAGGAGCTCCTTGTATAGGAATTGGCGAATTTTGGGAATTTTTGGGGGGAATTTTGGGGTTTTTGAGAGGATTTGGGGATCTGATGGATTTGGGGGCGTCCCAGGGTCCAAAAATTGCGATTTTTATGGGATTTTTGTAGGATTTTTTGGGGATTTTGGGGATTTTTTGTAGGAATTTTGGGAATTTTTGGGGGGAATTTTGGGGTTTTTGAGAGGATTTTGGGGAATTTGAGGATCTGATGGATTTGGGGGTGTCCCAGCAGCCAAAAAAATGCAAATTTGATGGGATTTTGGTAGGATTTTGGTAGGATTTTGGTAGGATTTTGAGGTGTTTGGTGGGATTTCGGAGATTTTTATAAGATTTTCACAGGAATTTTGGGATTTTCGCGGGAATTTTGGGATTTTCACAGGAATTTTGGGGATTTTCGTGGGAATTTTGGAATTTTGGGATCAGGGGCAGCTCTGAGGGCTCCGAGGAGTCCCAGGACCCAAAAAAATCCCTTTTGGAAATGAAATTTTTATGGAATTTTGGCAATTTTTAACAGATTTTCGTGGGAATTTCAGCGATTTCACAGGAATTTTGCGAATTTTGGGGAATTTTGGGATTTTTGGGAACTGGGGGCTCGCAGGGGTCCCAAAAAACCCCTTTAACTATGGGATTTTTGGGGGAAATAATGGAATTTTTATGGGATTTTGGTGGGAATTTTGGGATTTGCACGGGAATTTCGGGGATTTTCATGGGAATTTTGGGGTTTTTCGTGGGAATTTCAGGGATTTTCGTGGGAATTTTGGGGATTTTCGTGGGAATTTTGGGGTTTTTCATGGGAATTTCGGGGATTTTCATGGGAATTTTGGGGTTTTCTGTGGGAATTTTGGGGATTTCCATTGGAATTTTGGGGTTTTCTGTGGGAATTTTGGGGTTTTCCATTGGAATTTTGGGTTTTCTGTGGGAATTTCGGGGATTTCCATTGGAATTTTGGAGTTTTCTGTGGGAATTTCGGGGATTTCCATTGGAATTTTGGGGTTTTCTGTGGGAATTTCAGGGATTTCCATTGGAATTTTGGGGTTTTCGGGAATCTGGGGATCGGGGGCAGCTCTGAGGGCTCTGGGGAGTCCCAGGACCCAAAAAAACTCTTTGAACAATGGGATTTTTGTGGGATTTCAATGGGATTTTGGCTATTTTTAATGGATTTTTATGGGATTTTCGCGGGAATTTCGCGGGAATTTTGGGTTTTTTTGGGAATTTTGGGAATTTGGGGCTGTGCTGACTGGGGGGTGTCCCAGGGGTCTCCCCACGGCGCCGCGTGCCCCCCGCAGGTGTTGTGGGAATTTCGGGATTTTTCGTGGGAATTTTGGTGATTTTTAATGGATTTTGGTGGGAATTTCTGGATTTTTCACAGGAATTTCGGGGATTTTCACCGGGATTTCAGGGATTTTCACGGGGATTTTGGGGTTTTTTGCGGGAATTTGGGGATTTTGGGGATCATCTGATTTGGGGGGCAGCTCTAAGGGCTCTTGGGGGGGTCCTGGGAGTCCCAATATCATGCGGTTTTTAGGGATTTTCTTGGGAATTTTGGCGATTTTTAACCAATTTTCGCGGGAATTTCGCGGGAATTTCGCGGGAATTTCGGGTTTTTTGTGGGAATTTTGGGAATTTGGGGCTGTGCTGACTGGGGGGTGTCCCAGGGGTCTCCCCACGGCGCCGCGTGCCCCCCGCAGGTCTCGCAGTGCCCCCCGCCCGCCGAGGGCAGCGCCAAACCCTCGGCCGAGGACATGACCTCCAAGGATTATTACTTCGACTCCTACGCGCACTTCGGCATCCACGAGGTGAGAAAATTAAAAAAAAATCCAAAAAATTTAGTCTCAGAGGGGCCTGAAAAAATTTTGGGGAGTTTGGGGGTTTTTTTGGGGATTTTGGGGGTTTTTTTAGGGAATTTTTGGGGTTTTTAAAGGGTTTTTTTCAGGTTTTTTTAAACTTGTTTTGAGGTTTTTTTTAAGGTTTTTTTGGGGGTTTTTGAAGGTTTTTTAGAAGAGTTTTTAAGCTTCTTTTAAGGTTTTTTTAAGGTTTTTTTTAAAGGTTTTTTTAAGGTTTTTTGGAGGGATTTTTAAGGGTTTTTAGGTCGGGTTCGACTCCTACACGCACTTCGGCATCCACGAGGTGAGAAAAACACAAAAAAATCCCAAAAAAATACCAAAATTTAGTCTGGGAGGGTTCTGGAAAAATTTGGGATTTTTTTTAGAATTTTTGGGGGTTTTTTGGGGGATTTTTGGGTTTTTTTTCAGGGATTTTGGGGGTTTTTTTAAGGGTTTTTAAAGGTTTTTTAAAGGATTTTTTAAAAGCATTTTTAACGGTTTTTTGAAAGTTTTCTAAGGTTTTTAAAATGTTTTTTTAAAAAGTTTTTAAACGCGTTTTTAAAGGTTTTTAGAGAGTTTTTAAATCGTTTTTTCAAGATTTTTTTAAGGGGTTTTTTGGGGTGGGTTCGACTCCTACGCGCACTTTGGCATCCACGAGGTAAAAAAAATTTTAAAACCCATCACATTTTAATGAATTTTCACCGAATTTTCACCGAATTTTCACCGAATTTTCACAGAATTTTCACCGAATTTTCACAGAATTTTCACAGAATTTTCACAGAATTTTCACAGAATTTTCACAGAATTTTCACAGAATTTTGGAATTTACGAATCCCACTGACATTTTGGGTTATTTTTTCTATTTTTTCCCCAGGAGATGCTGAAGGACGAGTTTGGATTGGGAGAGACCTTAGGGACAATTTTGAGTTGAAATCGGTGGATTTCCATGAAATCTCAGCTGATTTTTGTGGGATTTTTGTCAAATTGGGAAATTCCCAAATCCCAGGCAGATTTTGGGGTGGTTTTGTCCCATTTTGGTTTAAACTCAGTGGCTTTTGAGTAGAAATCAGAAAATTTTGAGTCAAAATCTTGCGTTTTGATGAAATCACAGCCGATTTTCATGGGATTTTCACCGAATTTTCACCAAATTTTTTTTTATTTTGGATATTTCCCAATCCCACTGATATTTTGGGTTAATTTTGTGATTTTTGCCCTCTCCAGGAGATGCTGAAGGATGAGAGAGCCTTGGGAGAGACTTTAGGGACAATTTTGAACAGAAATCCTCAGATTTTGAGTCAAAATCATTGCATTTCGATGAAATCTCAGCCGATTTTCATGGGATTTTCACTGAATTTTCACAGAATTTTCACCGAATTTTCGCAGAATTTTGGAATTTACGAATCCCACTGACCTTTTGGGTTAATTTTGTGGTTTTTGTGCATTTCCAGGAGATGCTGAAGGACGAGGTGCGGACGCTGACCTACAGGAACTCCATGTTCCACAACCGACACTTGTTCAAGGACAAGGTGGTGCTGGACGTGGGCAGTGGCACAGGAATCCTCTGCATGTTTGCTGCCAAAGCCGGGGCCAGGAGGGTTATTGGGGTAAATTCCGGGGATTTTGGGAAAATTTTAAAAATTTGGGGAGTTTGGGCAAAAATTCCGGAAAAAATCGCGAAAATTGGAGCGATTTTGGGGCTGTTTTGGGGAAGATACGGGAGATTTTCTGAGAAATCTTGAGGATTTTAGAGGAGATTTGGAGGATTTGGGTGGTCCTGGGTTGATTTTGGAAAAATGTGGGAAAATTTTGTGAAAATTCGGGGAGTTTTGGGAAAAATTCTGGAAAAAATCGTGAAAGTTTGAGGTATTTTGGGGGTGTTTTGGGTGAGATATTGGGGATTTTGGGGGAGATATGGGAGTGATTTGGAGCTATTTTGGGAGAGATTTGGAGGATTTGGGAGGTCCTGGGTTGATTTTCACGGATTTTTCCCAAAATTTTTCCAAAATTTGGGAGATTTTAGTGAAAATTTGAGGGATTTGGGGTCAGATTTTGGGTCACTTTGGGTCAGTTTGTGGTGCTAGACGTGGGCAGTGGCACAGGAATCCTCTGCATGTTCGCGGCCAAGGCCGGGGGCCAGGAGGGTCATTGGGGTAAATTCCGGGGATTTTGGGACATTTCAGGAAAATTTGGAAAGTTTTGGTGAAAATTTGGGAAAAAAAAGTGAAAATTTGAGGGATTTTGGGGCTGTTTTGGGCAACACATGGGGGATTTTCTGAGAAATGTGGGGGATTTTGGCAGTCCTGGAGAGGTTTTGGGAGGTCCTGGATGGATTTTGGAAAATTTTTGGGTAAATTTCTTAAAAATTTGGGAAGTTTTGGGAAAAAATCCGGAAAAAATCGTGAAAATTTGAGTGGTTTTGGGGGAGATTTGGGGGATTTGTGGGGGAAATTTGGGGAATTTTTGGAGCTGTTTTGGAGGATTTGGGAGGTCTTGGATGGATTTTGGGAGGTCCTGGATTGATTTTCACGAATTTTTCCCAAAATTTTTCCAAAATTTAGGAGATTTTCGTGAAAATTGGAGGGAGTTTTGGAGAAATTTGGGGGATTTTGGGTCAGTTTGGGCACTGGCCGTGGGCAGTGGCACAGGAATCCTCTGCATGTTCGCGGCCAAGGCCGGGGCCAGGAGGGTCATTGGGGTAAATTCCGGGGATTTTGGGACATTTCAGAAAAATTTGGGAAAAATTCCGGTGATTTTGGGGCTTTTTTGAGCGATTTTGGGCTGTTTTTGGGGGAGATATGAGGGATTTTCTGAGAAATTTGGGTGATTTGGGAGGTCCTGGAGTGATTTTGAGAGATTGTGGGTGGATTTTGGGAAAATTTGGGAGGAATTTTGGGGATTTTGGGAAAATTTGGAAAGTTTTGGGAAAAATTCTGGGAAAATCCAGTAAAATTTGAGGAATTTTGGGTCACTTTGGGTCAGTTTGTGGTGCTGGACGTGGGCAGTGGCACAGGAATCCTCTGCATGTTCGCGGCCAAGGCCGGGGCCAGGAGGGTCATTGGGGTAAATTCCGGGGATTTTGGGAAAATTTTAAAAAATTCGGGAGTTTTGGGAAAAATTCCGGTGATTTTGGGGCTTTTTTGAGGGATTTTGGGGCTGTTTTGGAGGAGATTTGGAGGATTTTCGAGAAAATCTGGGGGATTTGGAAGGTCCTGGAGGAGTTTTGGGAGGTTGTGGGTGGATTTTGGGAAAATTTGGGGGAAATTTTGGGGATTTTGGGAAAATTTGGGAAGTTTTGGGAAAAATTCTGGAAAAATTCGGTAAAATTCAAGCAATTTTGGGTCACTTTGGGTCAGTTTGGGTGCTGGCCGTGGGCAGTGGCACAGGAATCCTCTGCATGTTTGCCGCCAAAGCTGGGGCCAGGAGGGTCATTGGGGTAAATTCCGGGGATTTTGGGAAAATTTTAAAAATTTGGGAAAAATTCCGGTGATTTTGGGGCTTCTTTGAGCGATTTTGGGGGAGATATGGGGGATTTTTGGGAAAAATCTGGGGGATTTGGGAGGTCCTGGAGGGGTTTTGGGAGGTCCTGGATGGATTTTGGAAAATTTTTGGGTAAATTTCTTAAAAATTTGGGAAGTTTTGGGAAAAAATCTGGAAAAAATCGTGAAAGTTTGAGTGATTTTGGGGCTGTTTTGTGGGAGATTTGTGGGGGAAATTTGGGGAATTTTTGGAGCTGTTTTGGAGGATTTGGGAGGTCTTGGATGGATTTTGGGAGGTCCTGGATTGATTTTCACGAATTTTTCCCAAAATATTTCCAAAATTCCGGTGATTTTGGGGGTTTTTTTGAGGGATTTTGGGTCAGTTTTGGGGGTTTGTGGTGCTGGCCGTGGGCAGTGGCACAGGAATCCTCTGCATGTTCGCGGCCAAGGCCGGCGCCAGGAGGGTCATTGGGGTAAATTCCGGGGATTTTGGGACATTTCAGAAAAATTTGGGAAAAATTCCGGTGATTCTGGGGCTTTTTTGAGCGATTTTGGGGCTGTTTTGGGGGATATATGGGAGATTTTGGGGGAGATTTGGGGGAATTTGGGAGGTCCTGGAGAAGTTTTGTGAAAATTTGGAGGATTTGGGGAAAAATTTGGGGAAATTTCCTGAAAATTTGGGAAGTTTTTTGGGGGTCCCAGGGTAGATTTTTTGTGGATTTTGGAGGATTTTGGGTGAATTTTGGTGGATTTGGTTGAATTTTGGTGCATTTGGTTGAATTTTGGAGGATTTGGGTGATTTTTTTGTGGATTTTGGGTGGATTTTGGAGGATTTTGGGTGAATTTTTGGTGGATTTGGTTGAATTTTGGAGGATTTGGGTGACTTTTCTGTGGATTTTGGGTGGATTTTGGAGGATTTTGGGTGAATTTTGGAGGATTTGGTTGAATTTTGGAGGATTTGGGTGAATTTTTTGTGGATTTTGGGTGGATTTTCGAGGATTTGGGGTGAATTTTTGGTGGATTTGGTTGAATTTTGGAGGATTTGGGTGACTTTTCTGTGGATTTTGGGTGGATTTTGGAGGATTTTGGGTGAATTTTGGTGGATTTGGTTGAATTTTGGAGGATTTTGTTGAATTTTGGTGGATTTTGGTTGAATTTTGGAGGATTTGGGTGAATTTTTGGTTGATTTTGGGTGGATTTTGTTGCATTTTGGTGGATTTCGGGGTGGTTTTTGGTGTATTTTGAATGGATTTTGTTGAATTTGGGAGGACTTTGGTGGATTTTTTGTGGCTTTTGGGTGAATTTTGGGGGATTTGGGGTGAATTTTTGGGGATTTGTGGTGAATTTTTGGGGATTTTGGGGGATTTTGGGTGAATTTTTGTGGATTTTGGGGGTTCAGGTCCCGAATTTTCTCCGCAGATCGAGTGCTCGAGCATCTCTGACTATGCTGTCAAAATCGTCAAGGCAAACAAACTGGACCATGGTGAGAGCCCAAAATGCCCCAAAATCGCCCAAAAATTACCCCAAAAATCAGCCCAAAATTAAAAAAAAATTAAGCCCAAAATTCCCAGAAATTACCCGAAAAATCAGCCCAAAATTCCCACAAAAATCCCACAAAATCAGCCCAAAAATCAGTCAAGAATCCCCCAAAACCACCCCAAAAAATCAGCCCAAAATTCCCCCAGAATCAGTCCAAAATCAGCCCAAAAATTGCCCCGAAATTCCCATAAAATCACCCCAAAAATGACTCTGAAATGGCCACAAAGTCAGCCCAAATCACTACAAAATTCCCACAAAATCACCCCAAAATCACCTCAAAATCAGTCCAAAATTCCCAAAAAATCAGCCCAAAATTACCCAAAAATCAGTCCAAAATTACCCAAAAATCATTCCAAAATCAGCCCAAAAATCAGCACAAAATGAGCCCAGAATTCCCACAAAAATCCCACCAAATCAGCCCAAAATCCCCCAAAATTACCCCAAAAAATCAGCCCAAAATCACCCAAAAATCAGCCTGAAATTCCCACAAAACCTCTGAAAAATTCTCTTAAAAATCTAAAAAAAATCTAGAGAAATTCCACTGAAAAGAATGAAAAAAAAACCCTAAAAAATCCCTGAAAAATCTTTTTTAAATCTGAAAGAATTCTAAAAAAAAAACTCAAAAAAAATCCCAAAAACCCTGAAAATTCTTTTAAAAAACTCTTTTTAAAAATTCTAAAAAGATCTCCCCCCGAAAAAGAGAAAAAATCCTTAAAAATCAAAAAAAAAATTTTTAAAAAAGAGAAGAAAATCACGGAAGAATCAAAGAAAAAGAGAAAAAAAATCCCCAAAAAAGAGGAAAAAAATCCCCCAAAAAAAAGGAAAAAAATCCCCAAAAAAGAGGAAAACAATCCCCAAAAAAGAGAAAAAAATCCCCAAAAAAGAGGAAAAAAATCCCCAAAAAAGAGGAAAAAATCCCCAAAAAAGGGGAAAAAAATCCCCAAAAAAGAGGAAAAAAATCCCCAAAAAAGAGGAAAAAAATCCCCAAAAAAGAGGAAAAAAATCCCCAAAAAAGAGGAAAAAATCCCCAAAAAAGAGGAAAAAATCCCCAAAAAAGAGGAAAAAATCCCCGAAAAACCCCGAAAAAAATTCCCAAAAAATCCCCGAATCTTCCTGATTTTTTTTTCCCTTCCAAATTTTTTTTATTTTGAATTTTCCCAGTGGTTTCCATCATCAAGGGCAAGGTGGAGGAGGTGGAGCTGCCTGTGGAGAAAGTCGACATCATCATCAGCGAGTGGATGGGCTACTGCCTCTTCTACGAGTCCATGCTGAACACGGTGATCTATGCACGAGATAAGTGGCTGGTGAGACACCCAAAATCCCCCAAATTCACCCCAAAAATCCCTGCAGCAATCCCAGAAATCCTCACGGCTCGGGAGCCCCTGGAAGTCCCATGGTGTTGCTCAAAATCTGTTAAAAAATGTGATTTTTGGTCCAAAAATTGGGCTCAGAATTCAGCTAGAGAGCCTCAAAATCAACTCAAGAGAGCCCCAAAATCCTGGGAATTCACCCCAAAAATCCCAGGAAATGAGCCCCAAAAATCCACAGAAATGAGCTCCAGAAATGCCAAGATTGAGTTCCAAAAATCGTGGGAATGAGCCCCAAAAATCCCCGGAATTTACCCCAAAAATCCCCAGAATTTACCCCAAAAATCTCTAGAATTTACCCCAAAAAATCAGAGGAATGAGCCCCAAAAATCCTGAGAATGAGCCCCAAAAATGAACTCCAAAAACACCAAGAATTCACCCCAAAATCCCAAGATTGAGCCTCAAAAATCCCTAGAAATGAGTCCCAAAAATCCCCAGGAATGAGCCCCAAAAATCCTGAGATTGAACCCCAAAAATCCCCAGAATTCACCCCAAAAATCCCCAGAATTCACCCCAAAAATCCCCAGAATTCACCCCAAAAATCCCCAGAATTCACCCCAAAAATCCTGACATTCAGTCCCAAAAATCCCAAGATTGAGTCCCAAAAATCCCAAGATTGAGTTCCAAAAATTGCAGGATTTCACCCCAAAAATCCCCGGGAATGAGCCCTTTCACTCCCCCAAACTCCTCCCAAAAATTCCCAAAAAATTCTGGAAAATTCCCCAGCCCCTCCCCCACACTTTAGGGACCCCTCCCCAAATTTCAGGACCCCCAAAATCTCTTTTTTTTCCCCAAAATTTTCCTTTTTTTCCATCCTGGCACCCCCAAACCTTTCCCAAAAATTCCCAAAAAATTCTGGAAAATTCCCCAGCCCCTCCCTCACACTTTAGGGACCCCTCCCCAAATTTCAGGACCCCTCCCCAATTTAAAAACCTCCCCCAAAATCTCTTTTTTTTCCCCAAAAAAATTACATTTATTTCTCTTTTATCGATCCTGGCACCGCCAAACCTTTCCCAAAAATTCCCAAAAAATTCTGGAAAATTCCCCAGCCCCTCCCCCACACTTTAGGGACCCCTCCCCAAATTTTGAGACCCCTCCCCAATTTAGGAACCCTTCCCAAAATCTTTTTTTTCCATAAAAATCACTTTTTTTTCCCATTCTGACACCCCCAAACCTTTCCCAAAAATTCCCAAAAAATTCTGGAAAATTCCCCAGCCCCTCCCCCACACTTTGGGACCCCTCCCCAAATTTTGGGACCCCTCCCCAATTTAAAAACCTCCCCCAAAATCTCTTTTTTTTCCGTAAAAATCACTTTTTTTCCATCCTGGCACCCCCAAACCTTTCCCAAAAATTCCCAAAAAATTCTGGAAAATTCCCCAGCCCCTCCCCCACATTTTCAGACCCCTCCCCAAATTTCGGGACCCCTCCCCAATTCAGAAACTTCTCCCAAAATCTCTTTTTTTTCCGTAAAAATGACATTTTTTCCATCCTGGCACCCCCAAATTTCTCCCAAAAATTCCCAGAAAATTCTGGAAAATCCCCCAGCCCCTCCCCCACACTTTCGGACCCCTCCCCAAATTTCGGGACCCCCAAAAATTCCCCAAAATTTTGTTTTCCCAGACCCCGGACGGGCTGATCTTCCCCGACCGCGCCACGCTCTATGTGACAGCCATCGAGGACAGGCAGTACAAGGACTACAAAATCCACTGTGAGCACCCCAAATTTGGGGAAATTTGGGGAAAATTTGGGGAAATTTGGGGGGGGAGGGGTGGGGGAGTGTTCTGGAATTTTTTGGGAATTTTTGGGTGAGGTTTGGGGGGGGAAAAATGGAAAAAAAGGTAATTTTTGGGGAAAAAAATGAGATTTTTAGGGAGTTTTGGAGGTCCCAAAATTTGGGGTGGGGTCTCAAAATTTGGGGGAGGGTCCAGGGAATTCCCCAAAATTTTTGGGGAATTTTTGGGAGGAATTTGGGGGGGAAAAAATGGAAAAAAGTTAATTTTTGGGGAAAAAGAAGAGATTTTTTTGGCAAAGAATGATATTTTGAGGACGGTTTTTGAATTGGGGAGTTGTTCCAAAATTTGGGGAGGGGTCGCTGAAATCCAGGGGATTTCCCAAAATTTTTTGGGAATTTTTGGGAGGAATTTGGGTTTCCCAGAATGGAAAAAAAGGTAATTTTTTGGGGAAAAAAAGAGATTTTTTGGGAGTTTTGGGAGTCTCAAAATTTGGGGAGGGGTCTCAAAATTTGGGGGTGTGGTCCAGGGAATTCCCCAAAATTTTTGGGGAATTTTTGGGAGGAATTTGGGGGGGAAAAAATGGAAAAAAAGGTAATTTTTGGGTAAAAAAATGAGATTTTTGGGGGGGAAATGAGATTTTGGGGATGGCTTTTTGAATTGGGGAGTTGTTCCAAAATTTGGGGTGGGGTCCCTGAAATTTGGGGGAATTCTCTGAAATTTTTTTGGTAATTTTTGGGAGGAATTTTGGGGGATCCAGGATAGAAAAAAAGGGAACATTTGGGGGAAAAAATTCGATTTTTGGGAGGGTTTTTAATGGGGGAGGGGTCTCTGAAATTTGAGGAGAGGTCCTAAAATTTGGGGGAGGGTCCAGGGAATTCCCCGAAATTTTTTGGGAATTTTTGGGAAGAGTTTGGGGGTGCCCAGGATGGAAAAAATGAGAAAAATTAGATTTTTTGCGAGGGAAAAATGGGATTTTGGGATATTTGGGGAGGACCTCTAAATTTGGGAAATTTGGGGAAATTTGGGGAGGGGGAGCCCCGAATTGGGGGGGAGGGGTGGGGGAATGTTCTGGAATTTTTTGGGAATTTTTGGGAGGAATTTGGGGTTCCCAGAATGGAAAAAAAGGTAATTTTTTGGGAAAAAAAATGAGATTTTTAGGGAGTTTTGGGGGTCCCAAAATTTGGGAGTGAGGTCCCTGAAATTTGGGGGAAATCTCCAAAATTTTTTGGGAATTTTGGGAGAGGTTTGGGGTGCCAGGATGGAAAAAAGGGGGGAAAATGAGATTTTTTGGGGGTAAAAAAGGGAATTTTGGGGTAAAAAATCCAAAAAATTTTTTTTTTTAAATTCCGACTTTTTTTTGGGAATTTTGGCCAAAATTTGGGATTTTTGGCAGGGTGGGAGAACGTCTGACTCCAAAATAATCGATAAAAGTGATGAAAAAAGAGTCCCAAACGCAGGAAAAAATGGGAATTTTGGAGTAAAAAAATCCCCGAATTTTTTTGGGGGAAATCCCAAATTTTGGGGGAGTTTTTGGGAGAGAATTCCCCAAAATATTGGGAAATTTCAGAGAGATTTGGGAAGAATTTTGGGACAAAACCAATGGAAAAACCAATCTAAGTGCAGGAAAAAATAGAATTTTGAGGTTAAAAATCCTCAAGTTTTTTTTGGAAAAATCCCAAATTTTGGGAGAAGATCCAGGGGGGAGAATTCCCAAAAATTTGGGGGAAAAATTCTCAAAAAATTTGGGAGATTTTTGAGGAATTTGGGGCACCAAAATAGAGATAAAACCGAGCAAAAAAGAGATTCAAATGCAGAAAAAAAGAGGAATTTTGGGGTAAAAAAATCCCCGAATTTCTTTGGGTGAAATCCCAAATTTTCGGTGAGGTTTTGGGAGAGAATTCCCCAAAATTTTGGGTGAGAATTTTCTAAAATTTGGGGGGAGAAATCCCAAAATTTTGGGGGAATTTGGGAGGAATTTTGGGACAAAATCGATGGAAAAACCAATCCAAGTATGGGGAAAAAAAGGAATTTTGAGGTAAAGAATCCCCGAATTTTTTTTGGGAAAATCCCGAATTTTTTAGGAGAATCCATGGGAAAATTCCCAAAAATTTGGGGAGATTTCAGAGAGATTTGGGAAGAATTTGGGACAAACCAATCTAAATATGGGGGAAAAAAATGGGAATTTTGTGCTGTGGGAGCCCCGAATTTTTTCGGGAAAAATCCCAAATTTTGGAGGAGATTTTGGGAGAAAATTCCCAAAAATTTTGGGAAATTTCGGAGTGATTTTGGAATTTGGGGCACCAAAATAGCAACAAAACCAAAGGAAAAACCAATCCGAGTATGGCAAAAAATGGGAATTTTGGGGTAAAAAATCCCCAATTTTTTTTTTAAAAATTCCGAATATTTTTTGGGGAATTTTGGCTAAAATTTGGGGTTTTTTGGCAGGGTGGGAGAACGTCTACGGCTTCGACATGTCGTGCATCAAGGACGTGGCCATCAAGGAGCCTCTGGTGGACGTGGTGGACCCAAAGCAGCTCGTGACCAACGCCTGCCTCATCAAGGTTGGGGAGAAATCCCAAAATTTTGGGGAAAATAGGGAAAATTTGAGAAAAAACAAAAAAAAAATGAAGGAAATCGGTAAAAAAATGACGAAAATCGGTAAAAAAATGGAGAAAATCAGTGAAAAAATGGCAAAATAATTGGATTTTTGGGGTGGTTTCAGTGACCAACGCCTGCCTCATCAAGGTTGGGGGAAATCCACAGATTTTGGGGGAAAATAGGGGAAAATTTGGGGAAAAACAAAAAAAATTTGGAGGAAATCGCAAAAAAAATGGAGAAAATCGGTGAAAAAATGACGAAAATCGGTAAAAAAAATGAAGAAAATCGGTGAAAAAATGAAGAAAATCGGTAAAAAATGGCAAAAAAATTGGATTTTTGGGGTGGTTTCAGTGACCAAGGTCTGCCTCGTCAAGGTTTGGGGAGAAATCCACAGATTTTGGGGGAAAATAGGGAAAATTTGGGAAAAAACAAAAAAAAAATGAAGGAAATCGGTGAAAAAATGGAGAAAATCGGTGAAAAAATGGCAAAAAAATTGGATTTTTGGGGTGGTTTCAGTGACCAACACCTGCCTCATCAAGGTTTGGGGAGAAATCCACAGATTTTGGGGGAAAATAGGGAAAATTTGGGGAAAAACAAAAAAAATTTTGAGGAAATCGCAAAAAAAATGGAGAAAATTGGTGAAAAAATGACGAAAATCGGTTAAAAAAATGAAGAAAATCGGTGAAAAAATGAAGAAAATCGGTTAAAAAATGGCAAAAAAAGTGGATTTTTGGGGTGGTTTCAGTGACCAACGCCTGCCTCGTCAAGGTTTGGGGAAAATCCACAGATTTTGGGAAAAAATAGGGAAAATTTGGGAAAAAACAAAAAAAATTTGGAGGAAATCGGTGAAAAATGAAGGAAATCGGTGAAAAAATGGAGAAAATCAGTGAAAAAATGGCAAAAAATTGGATTTTTGGGGTGGGTTTGGTGACCAAGGTCTGCCTCATCAAGGTTGGGGGAGAAATCCACAGATTTTGGGGGAAAATGGAAAAAATTTGGGAAAAAACAAAAAAAAAAAGACGAAAATCGGTGAAAAAATGACGAAAATCGGTAAAAAAATGGAGAAAATCAGTGAAAAAATGGCAAAAAATTGGATTTTTGGGGTGGGTTTGGTGACCAAGGTCTGCCTCGTCAAGGTTTGGGGAAAATCCCAAAATTTTGGGGGAAAATCTTGAAGTTTTGGGAAAAATCAAAGAAAATTTGTTAAAACTCCCCCCAAAAAATTGGATTTTTGGGCGTTTTTGGGGCAGGTTTGGGGTGCTTTTTGGTGACCAATGCCAGCCTCATTTTTTGCCCTTTTTTCATTTTTTTCCACCATTTTATTCACCATTTTTGCCAGTTTTGGTCATTTTTTCTCAATTTTTCTCCTTTTTTTTCCCCAGGAGGTGACGTTCGGGTGGCTTTGGGACATTTCGAACTCATTTTTCCCAATTTTTTTCTCTGTTTTTTGCCATTTCTTCGCCATTTTTTCACCGATTTTCTCCATTTTTTCACCTATTTTCCCCATTTTTTCACCATTTTTTCCCATTTTTTCACCAATTTCCCCATTTTTCTCCCCAGGAGGTGGACATCTACACAGGGAAGGTGGAGGAGCTGAGATTGGGGTGGATTTTGGATTGATTTGGGTTATTTCTGTGTCAACTTTGGGTCATTTTTCCCCATTTTTTCACTCATTTTCACCATTTTTTCACCAATTTCCCCCATTTTTTCACCAATTTTCACCATTTCTCCCTTTTTTTCCCATTTTTTCACCAATTTTCACCATTTCTCCCTTTTTTTCCCATTTTTCCCCCCAGGAGGTGACATCTACATGGTGAAGCTTGAGGAGTTGAGCTTGGGATTGATTTGGGTTATTTCTATGTCAATTTTGGGTCATTTTTCCTCAGATTTTCGCCATTTTTGCTCAGATTTTCGCCATTTTTTTACCGTTTTTCTCCATTTTTTCACCAATTTTCCCATTTTTCTCCCCAGGAGGTTGACATCTACACGGTGAAGGTTGAGGATCTGACATTTGGATTGATTTGGGATTGATTTGGGTTATTTCTGTGTCAATTTTGGGTCATTTTTCTCCATTTTTTCACTGTTCTTCGCCATTTTTTCACCAATTTTCTTCATTTTTTCACCATTTTCCCCATTTTTTCACTGTTCTTCCCCATTTTTTCACCATTTTCTCCCTTTTTTCCCCCATTTTTCTCCCCAGGAGGTGGACATCTACACGGTGAAGGTGGAGGAACTGACGTTGGGATTGATTTGGGATTGATTTGGGACATTTCTAACTCATTTTTTCACCGATTTTCTCCATTTTTTCACCGATTTTCTTCATTTTTTCACCGATTTTCTCCATTTTTCCCCCATTTTTTCCCATTTTTTCACCAATTTTCCCTTTTTTCTCCCCAGGAGGTGACATCTACACGGTGAAGGTGGAGGAGCTGAGATGGGGATTGATTTGGGATTGATTTGGGTTATTTCTGTGTCAATTTTGGGCCGATTTTCTTCATTTTTTCACCGATTTTCTCCATTTTTTCACCGATTTTCTCCATTTTTTCCCCATTTTTTCCCATTTTTTCACCAATTTTCCCTTTTTTCTCCCCAGGAGGTTGACATCTACACGGTGAAGGTGGAGGAGCTGACGTTGGGATTGATTTGGGATTGATTTGGGTTATTTCTGTGTCAATTTTGGGTCATTTTTCCTCAGATTTTCGCCATTTTTTCACTGTTTTTCTCCATTTTTTCCCCATTTTTTCACCGATTTTCTCCATTTTTTCACCAATTTTCACCATTTTCTCCCTTTTTCTCCCATTTTCTGCAGGAGGTGGACATCTACACGGTGAAGGTTGAGGATCTGACATTGGGATTGATTTGGGATTGATTTGGGTTATTTCTGTGTCAATTTTGGGCCGATTTTCTTCATTTTTTCACCGATTTTCTCCATTTTTTCACCGATTTTCTCCATTTTTTCACCATTTTTTTCCCATTTTTTCACCAATTTTTCCCTTTTTTCTCCCATTTTCTGCAGGAGGTGGACATCTACACGGTGAAGGTGGAGGAGCTGACGTTCACGGCTCCCTTCTGCCTGCAGGTCAAGCGCAACGATTACGTCCACGCGCTCGTGGCTTACTTCAACATCGAGTTTCACGCGCTGCCACAAGCGCACCGGCTTCTCCACCAGTAAATTTGGGCTATTTCTTGGCATTTTGGGCAATTGGGGATTTCTGGGAATTTTTTCAGATTTTTTTCAGATTTTTTTCGCATTTTTTTCGGATTTTTTTCGGATTTTTTTGGGTTTTTCTGGGGGTTTTTGGTCGAATTTGAGGGTTTTTCGAGGTCACCAAGTTCATGAGTGCACTGAGATTTGCCACCAGTATGGCTAAATTTTGGGCAATTTCGGGGAAATTTGGGGATTTTCAAAGGATTTCAAATTTGGGGAGTTTTTTGGGAATTTTTGGGGTTTTTGGGGGGAATTTTTCAGGTGGAATTTGCGTTTTTTTTCATGGCGCACACCCTCGTCGCCTCCTTCGATGTGGAGTTCATGAGTGCAGCAGATTCTCCATCAGGAAATTTGGGCAAATTTGGGCAAATTTGGGGAGTTTAAAAGGTTTTCAATTTTTGGGAGTTTTTTGGGAATTTTTTGGGATTTTTTTGGGTAATTTTCGGTTGGAATTTGGGTTTTTTCACGGCGTCCGCGCGCTCGTGGCTTACTTCAACATCGAGTTCACAAGCGCAGCGGCTTCTCCACCAGGAAATTTGAGCAATTTTGGGTTGTTTTGGGTGATTTTGGGCAATTGGGAATTTTTTTTATTTTTTGGGATTTTTTCAGGTCTTTTTCGGATTTTTTTTTTTTAATTTTTTGGGGTTTTCTGAGGGGTTTTCTGTGTAATTTGAGGGTTTTCGAGGTCACTGAGTTCACAAGTGCGTTGGATTCTCCATCAGTACGCACAAATTTGGGTGAATTTAGGGAATTTTGGGTGGTTCTGGGCAATTTGGGATTTTTGGGGATTTTTTTTGGATTTTTTACGGATTTTTTAGGAATTTTTTTTGGGTTTTTTTCATGGCGCGCACGCCCTCGTCGCCTCCTTCGACGTGGAGTTCATGATCACCGTTGCTTCTCCATCAGGAAATTTGGGCAATTTTGGGTGGTTTTGGGCAATTCTGGGGTATTTTGAAATTTGGGGAATTTTTTGGGATTTTCTGGGAATTTTTTGGGATTTTTTTGGGTAATTTTCAGGGCAGAATTTGGGTTTTTTTCACGGCGTCCACGCGCTCGTGGCTTACTTCACCATCGACTTCACGCTCTGCCACAAGCTTCTCCACCAGGAAATTTGGGGGAAATTTGGGCAATTTTGGGTGGTTTGGGTGGTTTTCGGTATTTGGGAATTTTTGGGGATTTTTTAGGATTTTTATTTTATTTTTTTTCGGAATTTTTTGGGGTTTTTCTGGCGGAATTTTCAGGTTTTTCGAGGTCACTGAGTTTGCAAGTGCACAGATTCTCCACCAGTACAGCCAAATTTTGGGGAATTTTGGGAAAATTTGGGTATTTTTTGGGCAGTTTTGAGAGGTTTTGAATGTTTTGGGGAATTTTTTTTTATTTTTGGGGTAATTTTTTGGGTGGAATTTGGTACTTTTTTCATGGCGCACACGCTCTCATCGCCTCCTTCAACATCAACTTCATGAGCACCGTTGCTTCTCCATCGGGAAATTTGGGGAAATTTGGGCAATTTTGGGTGGTTTTGGGCAATTCCGGGGTATTTAGATTTTTTTGGGGGATTTTCTGGGAATTTTTGGAGAATTTTTTGGGTAATTTTCGGGCGGAATTTGGAATTTTTTTCATGGTGCGCACACTTCACGCCCTGCCTTCTCCACCAGTACAGCCAAATTTGGGGAATTTTGGGCAAATTTAGGCAGTTTTGGGGAGTTTAAAAGGTTTTCAATTTTGGGGAATTTTTCTGGAATTTTTTGGGGAATTCCTTGGGTGGAATTTGGGGTTTTTTTCAGAAAAAAAACACAGAAAAAAGGGGGAAAAATCACGGGAAAAATGGGAAAAATTAGGTAAAAACTGGGGGAAAATTCAGGGTGATTTTGGGGATTCTTTGGGTGATTTTGGGGTGATTTTTGGGGTGATTTTTGGGGTGATTTTTGGTGATTTTGGGGTGTTTTTCAGGCCCCGAGTCTCCGTACACGCACTGGAAGCAAACGGTTTTCTACATGGAGCAATATACAAAAAACAGCTAAAAATTGGGGGAAAAAATGTAAAAAAATGGGGAAAAATCGCAGAAAAAAGGGGAAAAAAATTCGGTTAAAAAATGAGGGAAAATTGTGGAAGAAAGGAGAAAAATTAGGTAAAAAATGAGGGGAAATTGTGGAAAAAATACATCAATTTACCTAAAAGAATGGGGAAAAAATTGTGAAAAAAGGGGAAAAATAGCTTTAAAAATGGGGAAAAAATTGTAGAAAAAAGGGAAAATTAGTTTAAAAATGGGGGAAAATTGCAGTGAAAAAAAGAAAAAAAGAAAAAAAAATGGGAAAAATCGCAGAAAAAATGGGGAAAATTGGGGAAAAAATGGGGAAATTTTGGGGTGATTTTTGGGGAAAATATTCTGATTTTTGGGGTGTTTTTCAGGCCCCGAGTCTCCGTACACACACTGGAAACAAACGGTTTTCTACATGGAGGAATATCTGACGGTGAAGAGCGGAGAGGAGATCTTCGGCACCATCACCATGAAGCCCAACGCCAAAAACAACGTGAGGAACCAAAATTTGGGGATTTTAATGAAAATTTGGGGATTTTAAACCCAAAAATTGGGGTTTGTATTCAAATTTGGGCTTTGGGGACACTGGGGACAAAGGGAGGAGATCTTGGGCACCATCACCGTGAAACCCAACGCCAAAAACAACGTGAGGAAAACAAAATTCGGGGATTTTTACTCAAAATTTGGGGATTTTTAATGAAAATTTGGGGGTTTGTATTCAAAATTGGGGTTGGGGGACATTGGGGACAAAGAGAGGAAATCTTGGGCACCATCACCATGAAGCCCAACGGCAAAAACAACGTGAGAGACACAAAATTTGGGGATTTTTAGTGAAAATTTGGATTTTTAAAACCCAAATTTGGGGTTTGGGGACATTAGGGACAAAGGGAATGGAGATTGGGGACACAAAATTGGGATTTGGGGTCCAAAAATTGGCATTTTTTGAATCAAAGTTGGGATTTGGGACCCAAAATTGGGGTTTTTAACTCAAAATTGGGCATTTTAAACCCAAATTTGGGATTTGAAACACAAATTTGGTATTTGGGGACCCAAAATTAGGACTTTTAGACCCCAAAATTGGGGTTTGGGATCCAAAATTGGGGTTAGAAGAGCTGAAATTAGGCTTTGGGAAGCCAAATTTTGGCCTTTTAGACCCAAAATTGGCATTTGGGACCCAAAATTTGGGTTGGGAAACCCAAAATTTGGGGTTTGGAATCCAAAATTTGGGTTCGGAGGCCATGGGGACATCCATGGGATAAAGGGGGAGGGAAATTTGGGGTAAATTTGGGCATTTTTGGGGATGTTTTGGGGGAATTTCAGGGTAAATTTTAGATTTTTTTGGGGGAGGATTTTCAGTTCTAGGGCTCTTTCAGAATTTTGGGAATTTTGAAGGAATTTCAGAGTAAATTTTGGGATTTTGGGCAAATTTTGAGGGAATTTTGGGGTAAATTTGGGGGTTTTGGGGGAATTGGAGGGAATTTCAGGGTAAATTTTAGGATTTTTTGGGGAGGATTTTCAATTTTGGGAATTTTGAAGGAATTTTGGGGTAAACTTGGGGATTTTGGGCAAATTTTGAGAGAATTTTGGGGTAAACTTGGGGATTTTGGAGACGTTTCGAGGGACTTTTGGGGTAAATTTGAGCATTTTGGGGTTGGATTTTCAATTTTGGGGATCCTTCGGAATTTTGGGAATTTTGAAGGAATTTTGGGGTTAATTTTGGGGACGTTTTGAGGCAATTTTGGGATAAATTTCAGGACATTTTGAGAGAATTTTGGGGTAAATTTTAGGATTTTTTGGGGAGGATTTTCAATTTCAGGGATCCTTCAGAATTTTGGTAATTTTGAAGGAATTTTGTGTTAAATTTGGGGATTTTGGGGTAAATTTGGGCATTTCAGGGCCATTTTGAGGCAATTTTGGGATAAATTCAGGGACATTTTGAGAGAATTTTGGGGTAAATTTTAGGATTTTTTGGGGAGGATTTTCAATTTTAGGGATCCCTCAGGATTTTGGGAATTTTGAAGGAATTTTGGGTTAAATTTGGGGATTTTGGGGTAGATTTGGGCATTTCAGGGCCATTTTGAGGCAATTTTGGGATAAATTCAGGCACATTTTGAGGCAATTTCAGGATAAATTTAATTATTTCAAATTTTGGGTGTTTTCTGTGGATTTGAGGGAATTTTTGGGAATTTCACTTATCCTAAATTGTGATTTTTTCCCCCAAAACTCAGCGAGATTTGGACTTCACCATCGACTTGGACTTCAAGGGGCAGCTCTGCGAACTCTCCTGCTCCACCGATTACCGCATGCGTTGATCCCAAAATCCCCCAAAAATCCCAAAATCCCCCCCAAAATCCGCCCCAAAACCCCCCCAAAAATCCCCCAAAAAGTCCCCAAAAAATCCCCAAAAAATCCCCCAAAAAATCCCCAAAAAACCAAAAAAAAAATCCCAAAAAAAGCAAAAAAAAATCCTAAAAAAAATTGGAATTGGCGGTGCTTCAATTTCCAATTTTTCACCACACGGGGGCGCAAAAATGAAAAAAAAAAAAAATCCCAAAATCCCCAAAATTTTTGGGGTTTTTTTCCCAATTTTTTTTGGGGGGAGGGGGAGGGGTGGGATCGACCCCTCCCCAAAATCCCGGGGGGGGTCCCCAATTTCCCCCAAATTTTTGAATTTTTTTTTGGGTTTTCTCCCCCAAATTTTGGGGTTTTCCCCATTTCAGACCCCCCCCCCCCCAAATTCTTTATTTTCTCCCCTCCTGCCCCCAAATTTTTTTTTTTTTTCTCCCAAATTTTTTTTGGGGGGGAGGTTTCCCCTCATTTCAGGACCCCCAAAATTTCTGATTTTTTTTCCCTTTCATTTTGGGGACCCCCAATTTTTTTTTTGGGCTCCCCCCCTCATTTTGGGACCTCCGAATTTTTCCCTTTCCCCCCAAAAATCCAAAATTCCTGGGTCCCAAATTTCTCTCCTTCCCCCCCCGAATTTTGGGGGGGTCCTTGATGGTTTTTTTGGGGGGAGGGGCCCTGATTTTGGGGTGAATTTTGGGGTCCCCTCCCCAAATTTTGGGGTCCTCCCCCTCCTTTGTAAGTTATGTTTTTATATCAAATAAAGGCAGAACACAGCGGGGGGGCTCGAGGTTTTTTTTGGGGCCCCAAATTTGGGGGGAGTGGCCCGAAAATTTGGGGAGGGGTCCTAAAATTCGGGGCGGAGGGGTCCCAAAATTTTGGGGGGGGTCCAAAAATTTGGGAGGGGCCAAAAAATTTGGGGAAGGGGACCCCAAAATTGGGGTGGGGGGAGCTAAAATCAACGTGGGGGTGTCCCAAAATTTGGTGGGGGGGGGGGGGTCGTCCAAATATTTGGGGGAGGGGCACCCAAAATTTGGGTGTGGAGTCCCAAAATTTGGGTGTGGAGTCCCAAAATTTGGGGGTGGGGTCTAAAATTTGGGGGTGGGGTCCCAAAAATTTGGGGGTGGGGTCCCAAAATTTGGGGGTGGGGTCCTAAAATTTGGGGGTGGGGTCTAAAATTTGGGGGTGGGGGTCTAAAATTTGGGAGGGACCCAAATTTTGGGCAGGGGTCCCAAATTTTGGTGGGGGAGGAGACCAAAATTTGGGGGGGGGAGGGGGGGATCCTAAAAATTGGGTGGGGCCCAAATTGGGGGTGGGGCCCCAAAATTTGGGGGAGGATCCCAAAATCTTGGAGTTGCAAAATTTGGGAGAGGCCCAAAAATTTGGGAGGGGGGGGTATCCTGAAATTTGGGAGGGGCCCAAAATTTGGGAGGGGGGAGGGGTCTGAAAATTTGGGAGGGGCCCAAAAATTTGGGGAGATCCAAAATGTGGGGTGGGGTCCCAAAATTGGGGGCTGATCCCAAAATTTCGGGGGTGGGGAGTTCAAAATTCGGGAGAGGCCCAAAAATTTGGGGGTGAGGTCCCAAAATTTGGGGGTGGGGGGGTCCCAAATTTGGGTGGGAGTGGCCCAAAAATTGGTGGGGCGGGGCCCAAAAAAATTGGAGGGTGGGGTCCCAAAATTTGGGGGAGGATCCCAAAATGTTGGGGTTGCAAAATGTGGGAGGGGCCCAGGAATTTGGGGGTGGAGTCTGAAGTTTTGGGTGGGGCTCCCCAAAATTTGGGGGGCGGGGTCCCCAAAAATTGGTGTGTGGGGGGGGAGGGGCTCACAATTTGGGGAGGGGAGCCCCAAAATTGGGGTGGAGTCCCAAAAATTTGGGGGTTCGGGATGTCCCGAAATTTGGAGGAGAGATTCCAAAATTTGGAAATTCCGAAAACTTGGGGTGGGGGCCCGAAATTGGGGGAGGGGTCCCCAAAATTTGGGGATCCCCGAAATTTTTTGGGAGGGGTGGGGGAGGGGCCCCCGAATTTGGGGCGTGGGAGGGGTGGGGGAGGGGAACCGGTCCGGGGGGTGTTGCGTAAGGTGTGGGGAGGGGCGTGGCCTGGCCCCTCCCCCCCCCGCTCAGGTGAGGCCGCGGCGCAGGTAAGGGTGGGGGAGGGGAAATTTGGGGGATTTTGGGGGATTTTTGGAGGATTTTGGGTGGGATTTTGGGGTGGGGGAGGGGAGGGGTCCCGGGGGGGGGTCGGAGCCCCTCCCCCACCCCCCCCGGGGGGGGCCGCGCGCGCTGTGCGCCCCTCCCCCACCGCGGGGATGGCGCGGGGACAGCCAGGGTGGGGGAGGGGCGAATTTGGGACCCCAAGGGTGGGGGAGGGGCGAATTTGGGACCCCCCGGGGTGGGGGAGGGGCGAATTTGGGACCCCCCGGGGTGGGGGAGGGGCGAATTTGGGACCCCCCGGGGTGGGGGAGGGGCGAATTTGGGACCCCCCCGGGGTGGGGGAGGGGCGAATTTGAGACCCCAAGGGTGGGGGAGGGGCGAATGTGGGACCCCCCCAAGGGTGGGGGAGGGGCGAATGTGGGACCCCCCCCAAGGGTGGGGGAGGGGCGAATGTGGGACCCCCCCAAGGGTGGGGGAGGGGCGAAAGGTGGGACCCCAAGGGTGGGGGAGGGGCGAATTTGGGACCCCCGGGGTGGGGGAGGGGCGAGGGCGGGACCCCGGGAAGGAGAAATCCCCCCCCCCCAAAAAAATCCCAAATCTTTAAAAAAAAAAAAAAAAATCACAAATCCCCCCCAAAAAAGCCAAAAAAATCCCAAATCCCCAAAAAAATTCCCAAAATTCCCCCAAAAACGCTGGAAAAATGGCAAAACCTGCCCCCCAATCCCAAAAAACCTCCCCAAAATCCCCCAAAAATATCCCGAAAACCTCCCCAAAATCCACAAAAAACCTTCCCAAAATTCAATCCCGAATCCAAAAAAACCCCCAAAAAAACCCCAAGATTTTTGTGGATTTTGGGGAGGTTTTTGAGGGTTTTTTGTGATTTTTTAGCGATTTTTGCCATTTTTTCAGCGTTTTTTGGGCGTTTCTACTCAGGATTTTTTCGGGATTTTTTTGGGGACAATTTCAGTGATTTTGGGATTATTTTTTGGGATGTCCCCGCAGGTGTGGCCGATGTCGCGCGGCTATTTCCAGCACGGGGGGGTGACATTCCCAGGGCTTTTTTTTGGGAATTATTTCGGGACAGTTTTGGGGATTTTA